>APFE031064573.1:55307-71426 GCA_000404065.3 Pinus taeda
TACAAGGCCCCTTCCTTTGACTCTTTTTGTGATTCTTTAATAAGAGAACAAGAAAAACTCTTACACCTTGGTCTTCTCCATCTTGGAAACTCTTCCAAGAAAGCGTTAGCCGCCCAGCAGCAACCAAATTTAAAGAATCCTAAGAAGTCATATCCCAAAAAGAATGGTCTTAAACCAAACAAGGGTCCTAAGCAAAATCAGCCTCAAAATGAAAGATCATTTCAGCAAAATAATAAGACCAATAAAAACAAATGGAAGAAGACTGATAGACATTGTAACTTTTGTAATCGAGATGGCCACTTAGAATCTAAATGCTTTAAGAAGATGGAAGCCTTGGAAGCCGCAATGGAGAAACATAACATCCATGTGGAGAATTCTTCTACTTCAACTTCAACTTCATCTTCAGGAATGGAACTTTCTGCATGTCATTGTCAATCATCTCAGTCTGGTTATGCATTAAATGTATCTTCTTCTTCTCATTCTCATGAGTGGCTCATTGATTCTGGAGCCTCTTATCACATGGCCAAAAACAAAGCCATGTTTCTTCTTTACATGATTGTAACACCAAAAATATATATGTTGGTGATGATAGATCTCTTAATGTTGTAGGGACTGGAACTGTTCATCTAGACAATGGTCAGTTTAATGATGTATTATGTGTTCCAACCTTATCCAGCAACCTTCTAATCTGTATATCAGATAACTCATTCAGGTGAAGGTAAAATCGTTGAATTTTCACCTCACGATGTTGTAATCAAGGACCTAAAGGATCCTAGACAGATTTTAGCTACTGGCATTGCTGATGATTCTACAAGGTTGTATAAGTTTCACAACTTGGGTCATCAAATCTTCCCTCAGTATTTGTTGCTCATAATGATGAAGTGAGCAAACTTTGGCATGAGCGATTTGGTCACTTAAACTATCGCTCCCTTCAGCATCTATGTAAAGAAAATATGGTGACAGGTCTTCCTATGGTATCTTGCAGAGATGGTGTTTGTTCCGGATGTGTCCTCGGAAAACATCATCGGGACAGTTTTGAAAAACGTGCCTCTTGGCACGCCTCAGCCCCTTTACAGCTTGTGCACAGTGATTTATGTGGTCCACTTCCTGTTGCTTCATTCTCTGGCTGCAAGTATTTCTTAACTTTCATTGATGATTTCTCCAGACGCACTTGGGTATACTTCTTAAAACTCAAGAGCGAAGTATTTAACACATTTTTGGCCTTCAAAGCCTTTGTTGAAAAACAATCGGACATCAAATTCTTAAGCTAAGAACTGATAATGGTGGAGAATATGTTAAAAATACATTCATCAACTTTTGCACCGCAAATGGAATTCAAATGCAACATACTGTTCCATACACTCCACAACAAAATGGTGTAGCTGAAAGGAAAAATCCCACCTTAAAGGAAATGGCTAATTGTATGCTGCAAACTAAAGGACTCAGTCTTAGTTTTTGGGCCGAAGCAATTAATTGTGCAAATTATATAATAAATCGCACTCCTACTAAGGTTCTAAAGAATATCACTCCAGAAGAAGCTTTGAGTTCCATTAAACCAGATGTAAGTCACTTTCGTGTTTTTGGAAGTGAAGCATGGGCCCATATTCCAGATGAAAAGCATAAAGCTTTAGAACCTAAGAGTGAGAAATGTACTTTTGTTGGATATTCTGAAGATGTAGAAGGTTATAGACTTATTCCATTTAAGTCCAAAAATGTTATCATTAGAAGAGATGTAAAATTTGATGAAAATAAATTGGCCTGCGAGCCTAGTTCGGCGGATGTCCCACCTCTTCCTATCTCTTCTACTTTTGAAAACATTTCTTCTTCAGATGATGAAAGTGAGGATGATAATCCTCCCCCACCTTCTCAGGATCCTCAACTTCCAAGATGGGTCCGTGCTACTCGGGATGCAGCAGGTGATCTTGCAGGTGATCCTACAGATCAGCGACGTACACGTTCTCAGTTTGAAAGAGCCTCTTCTTTACTGGCTCAAGCTCCAGTAAGTGATGATCCTGACACTTTTGCAGAAGCTTCAGGCCATCCACATTGGGAAGCAGCTATGAATGAAGAATATCATTCATTGTTGGCAAATGATACATGGGATCTTGTTCCTCTACCAAAGGAACGCAAACTTGTTAGATGTAAATGGGTTTACAGAACCAAGTATGGACCAGATGGGAAAGTTGATAAACATAAAGCTCGTCTTGTTGCTAAGGGCTTTTCACAGGTTGAAGGCATTGACTACACTGAAACATTCTCCCCTGTTGCCAAAATGAACTCTATCCGCCTTGTTCTTTCCCTTGCTGCCTCTTTAAAATGGGAAGTCCATCAGATGGATGTTAAATCTGCCTTCTTGCATGGGGACTTGCATGAAGAAATCTATATGGAACAACCCATTGGCTTCATCCAAACAGACTCCAGCCTTGTATGTCGACTTAAGAAATCTCTTTATGGTCTCAAGCAAGCTCCTCGGGCTTGGTATGCCAAAATGGATAGCTTTCTTTTAGAATCTGCTTTTCTAGGTGTTATTCTGACAATACTGTCTACACCAAGAAAGTGGGCAACTCTCTTATCATCCTTGTTCTTTATGTTGATGATCTTATTCTTACTGGTAGTGATCCCAACCTTATAAACCATGTGAAGTCCAGCCTTAAAAAGAAATTTGAAATGGCAGACTTAGGACACTTACACTATTTTCTCGGTCTTCAAGTCTTGCAATCCAAGGAGGGTATTTCCCTTTCCTAGTCCAAGTATGCTTGTGATATTCTTCGTCATTTTCACATGGAAGATTGTAAGCCAGCTCTTCTCCCTTTCAGTCTGGAGTCAAACTTTCAGTCTCTTGTACTTCTCCTGAAGTTGATGCTACCTTATACCGTCAACTTGTAGGAAAACTGTTGTATTTAACCCATACTCGTCCTGACCTTTCCTTTGCTGTTGGCCTTGTTGCTCGTTTTTTGCAAAACCCCCGTGAAAGTCATTGGAAAGCAGCTAAAAGAATACTTCGTTATGTTCGAGGTACAATACAGTTTGGGATTCATTACAGTGCCAAAGCAACTCCTCTATTAGTTGGTTTCACTGATTCTGATTGGGCTGGTGACCCTGATGATCGGAAGTCTACTGCCGGTTATGTCTTCACTCTTGGTTCAGGACCTATTACATGGGCTTGTAAGAAACAGGCTGCCATTTCTCTTTCGTCAGCAGAAGCAGAGTATCGTGGTGCCGTGGAAGCTAGTAAGGAAGCCTTGTGGCTTCGTCAGATCCTATCAGAATTTGGCTTTGAGCAGCAGCATCCGACTACACTTTGGTGTGATAATCAAAGTGCCATTCAGCTTTGCAAAGATCCAGTTCAGCATCAGCGCAGCAAACACATTGAACTTCACATGCACTTCATCAGAAAGCTCATTCATGACCATGTTCTTGAAGTGCAATATTGTTCAACAGATGATCAGGTTGCAGACATCTTCACAAAGGCTCTCACAGAGGCGAAGTTCACTAAACTTCGATATATGCTTGGAGTTCAGGAAGTTGTCACTAAGGGGAGATAGGCTCTAGTGCCTCCTTCCTTCTCCTATTGTGTCATATTTGTAAATCCTTCAATCCTATCCCAAGTTGTTCTTAAGGGGGGATGTTAGGAAATTCCGACACATAGGAAATAGTTAAGTTCAACTTGGTCTAGTATAGAGTTAGGTATAGAGTTAGGTAAAGTGTGTTTCTTTACCGTTGTACATTTTGTAACTTACAATCCGACGGTCACGATATGTAGTGATCCGACGGTTCATTCTCTCCTCGGTATTACCGACACCTGATCCGTGGCTTGACACCCGATTGGTCCATGAATTCTATTTAAAGCGCATGGAGGGTCATTTGTAGGTTAACCGTGCATGAGAGAAGCTTTTGTAACTTTTCATTCTTTTATTAATAAATTGCCTGTAGTAGCCACGTTGGCGCAGGCCGTGGACTGTTTCCCTCTCTGAGGGTTTTAACCACGTCAAAATACTGGTGTATTGATCTGTGATCTGTTTGTGAGCGGTGTCCTTTTGGTGTTCTGTCTGAGGAACTTACCCTGTAAATTCCTACACAAGTGGGGATACACCAATACTGATTCATCTACCCAACCAAGTGGGGATACACCAAAATTTTACACACGATAAAACAATAACATTACATCGTCCATCCCAGGCATAATGGGGAAACCGCAATAGGTCGTTACATGACCTTGATAATAATAAAAAAAATATAGAGATGAAATATCTAAAACAAGACTATGTTAGTCATCAACAACTATCATCAACAACATCTGTCAATCATCATTCAGACCATCAACCATGTTCTCCGTCAACACTTGTTCCACCTGAAACAAAAAACAACTATGAAATTGAACCAAGATCTTATAAGATAATGACAACAATGCATTATTAGAAATATATGCTCCTGTTGATCCTGCGCGAGATGGTCTCTATCAGACCCATGCTAGATTCTTTTCATCCTGAGTTTGGCCCACTGATTTCCTTCAAACCAAGATATACGTGATTGTACCTACACAAACAGGCATATGTACGTGGATTCTCTTCATGAAACTCGCATACACCCACTTTTCTCTGAAACAGATAAGTGTCAACAACAAAATGATGCATCAACTACTCCCAACTTCTGTCTGAGGTATTCAAATGTCTCCCTGGGCAGTGGTTTGGGGAATATATTAGCAACCTATTCCTGGGAGGGAACATATTGCAATTTGACCTTTTGTTCAAGCACTTGTTCCCAGAGAAAATGATATTTGATAGGTATGTGCTTGGTCTTTCAATGCATGGCTGGATTCTTTGAAATATTGATTGCACTTGTATTATCACATAAAATGGAGATAGGTGGAGTACAAGTGATTTGAAAGTCTTGCAAAGTTTGCATTATCCAAAAGAGTTGTGTGTAGCAAGATGCAACAGCCACATATTTTGCTTCAGTTGTAGATAATGCAATTGAATTTTGTTTCCTGCTGAACCAAGATACTAATATGGAACCGATAACGAATGCACTGCCACTAGTTCATTTTTTGTCATCCATGCTTCCTACCCAACCTGCGTCTGTGTATGCATGAAGTGTGAGATATGTATCTCTATGATACCATAAGCCATAGTTTTGTGTTCCTTGAAGATATTTGAAAATCCTTTTAACCGTCTGAAGGTGTGCTTCTTTTGGATTTTCCTGGAATCTTACAACTATTCCCACTACATGCATGATGTCTGGTTGGGTACCTGTCAGATAGAGCAGACTACCAATCATGGATCTATAGGTTGGTTGATGTATTGCTACTGAATCATCATTTGAACTAAGGCTGCATCCTGTTAACATAGGGGTACATACTTGTTTCGAATCTTCCATGCAATATTTCTTCAAGATCTGCTTGAAGTACTTGGTTTGAGATAGAAAGATACCATCTTTGTTTTGTTGGACTTGTAAACCAAGAAAATATGTCAGCTCACCAAGCAGGGACATTTCAAATTCTTTTTGCGTCACCAAAGCAAAGTTTTGACTCATGTCTTCTTCATTGCTACCAAAGATGATATCATCAACATACACAACAAGTAATAGCAATTTATCATGATCTATTTTTATGTATAGATTGCTATCTGCCGATCCTTTTGAAAAACCTTGTTGATGGAGGTATTTGCCTAGATGATAATACCAAGCCCTTGGAGCCTGTTTAAGACCATAGAGTGCCTTTTTAAGTCTGCATACAAGTTTTAGATCATTTCCAAGGATGAATCCATATGGTTATTCAATATACACCTCTTCTTCTAAGTCTCCATTTAAAAAGGAAGATTTCACATCCATTTGATATACTTTGAACTTTTGAAAGCTAGAAAGAGAAAGGAACATTCTTATGGCTTCAAGTCTAGCAACCGGTGCAAAATTTTATTCAAAGTCTATACCTTCTTGTTGAGCATACCCTTTACAAAGAAGTTTGGCCTTGTTTCTAATAACATCTCCATTTTCATTTAGCTTGTTTTTGAATATCCATTTGGTCCCTATGACATTCTTATCATTAGGTCTAGGAACCAAATCCCAAGTGTTATTCTTTTCAATCTGCTCAAATTCTTCATTCATCTTTGCATGCTTCACTTACATTTCGTGGTTCAGCGGAGGAGAGCAATGCTAGATAGCTTGAAGATTCTGTTATAGTTCTTATTGTTTAGAAACCTTCCCCTTTCTGCCCAAAAATTTGAGTCTCTGGATGGTTCTTCTGAACATACCTAGACGAAGTCTTTTCTTCTATTATTATCTATTCTTCTGGTGCCTCATAAGTTTCTTCTTCAACATTAGTCTGATTTGATGTTGAAGGATAGTCCTCTTCATCTTCAAAATATTTAGTTCTTATCTGATTTGAATTGTTGCCTTCTTCATCAACCACCACATCAATACTTTCAACAATTTTTCCAAGACTTTTATTGTAACACTTATATCCTTTACTTCAGGAAGAGTAACCAAGGAGAATGCCTTCATCCCTCTAGGTTCAAACTTGCCAAGTTTTTCATTAGTCCTTTTGGTGTAACATTTTCTTCCAAAAATCTTGAAGCATTTTACCGTAGGAGTCTTACCATACCAAAGTTCATGAAGAGTTTGACTGTTGTTTACCCGACGTTTGTTTTGTTGAGAATAGTAATGACAGAAAATGCAGCTTCACCCCAGAAGGTTGCAAGAGTTCCAGATTCATCAAGCATAGCATGAGCCATTTGTTGAACCATTCTGTTCATCCTTTCCACTACTCCATTTTCTTGAGGAGTCCATGCAGTAGAGAATACCCCTCTTATTCCATGTTCTTCACAAAAGTTGAAAAATTAATCTGAGGTAAATTCCCCTCCTCGATTAGACCTGAGGCATTTGATTCTGCGATCTAATTCATTTTCAACCAAGGCTTTGAAAGCTTCATCTTTATGCTTCAGAAGTCCTATCCAACACATCCAGGACAAGTTGTCAATGAACAGTATAAAGTATTCTTCTCCTTGAGGTAACTTTTTCCTTGATGGACCAGATAAATCCGTATGGACAAGTTCAAGTGGCTTACTAGCTGATCCTTCCTTCGGAGGGAAATTAGTTCTAGTTTGCTTACCAAACTGACATGATTTGCATATTGTATTGTCTGGAATTCTGATGTCAGGGAGATCACGAACCACCTGATATTTGCATGCTTTCCTTATCTAAGAGAAGCTTAGATTCCTCTAATCTTCTATGCCATAGCCAATGTTCATCATTCTTGCTTAGATAGAATTGTTGTTGTCCTCCCTTGAGTATGTATAAATTATTTGGAGTTTTTATGCCTTTGATCACTATTTCTCCTATATCAAGCTCACAAACAATACATCCATTTGATTGTAATATTACCTCATTTCCTTGATCACACATTTGGCTAACACTTAATAGATTATGCTTTAATCCATCGACATACATAACATTTCTAGCTTTCACTTTTTCTTTCAAAAGAATAGAACCTTTACCTTTTATGAAAGCAGGGGTGTCATTTCCAAATTAGACCTTCCTTTCCTTTTGTAAGGCACTATATGACTGAAGTTTTTTTTTATCACTTGTCATATGTTTCAAGCATCCATTGTCGATGTACTACTAACTTTCCTGTCCTTCTGCATATAAGGCTATACCAAATCTTTCTACTTGTGGTGCTTTCTTTCTCCATGTTTTGGAACCCAATGAAGCTTGCTCCTTCTGAGATGTTTGCCAAAACTTACTCCTGCATTCAGAATCTTGATGACCAAAGTTTTTACAAATAGTTCATTCTATTTCATTTTCAAGACCAGAAAAGTTATTGTAGATCCTCTTCATGATCCTAGTCACGCTGCTTTGATTTCGTGCTTCTCAAGTCATGATGGTCTTGTAGGCAACACACTGAGTAGCTTTGTGCCCAAAGTTATGACATGAAAAACATTAGCCATTAAAGAAGTTCCTACGATTATCAAATCTACTGCCCAAGTGATTGTAGTTTCCATAGACATTCAATCTTGAGGCAAGTCGAGAATGATTTACCTGCGGTTCGTTGTAGCTTCTGTTCATCCTTGAAGTAGATTGATCTCGATTTACTTGGTCATCTTTGTTCATCCTTGAAGTAGATTGACCCTGATTTACCTGGTGATCTGCTTTATGCCTTTGTTGATGATTTTCAACCTATTCACTTCTCCTTGATGCACCAAGATAACTTTTGGATATGGATGGCTTCTGTGCTTGAGATGCTTCTTCAGTATATCCAAGACCTGTCCTGATTAGAGGAGATTGTTGCACTTTGATAATATCATCTAAAGTTTGAGATCTTTTAGCAAATCTAAGATTAAGAGCTTTTGTTTTCTCAATATCTTTTCTAAGTCCCACAATTTCACATTCTAATTGTTCATTATGTTTTTCCCTTTCAGCGAGTTGGAATGTCAGAGTATCTATGATCATACTCTTTTCCTCTAAAAAAAATTTAAGTTTAGAAATTTATTCATAGAGATCATCTTCATATATAGCATCCAAGAAATTGTCATCTTCAAAAGCCATCAAAAGTCTATAATCATTATCATGTTTGTCTTCATCACTATTTGAAAGTCCATCACTGTCTTCATGAGTATAATAGCTCTTCCTACTTACATTCTATTTTTTGTTCCATTTAACTGGTTCCTTACCTTTATCAAGCTTATCTTTATGATGACATTTGGCTTCATAGTGACTGACTCTCCCACAAGCAAAGCATTTGAAAGGTAGCCTACCTCTAAATCTTCCAGAGCTGTTATGAAACCAGCTCAAGGAAAATATAGAATAGATAGATCAATGCCTTAGAATTCAGCCTCTTCGACGGGGCAGCCTCTTTTACATTACATAAATGAACAATTCTTGGATGATACAAATGAAAAGATCTCCTTTCTATATATATGAGTCTAAGGGGTCATAGTATAATCAGAGCTGACATAACTATAATAATGTAAGGGCACAATAATAACAATAGTGGGCTTCTATGGGGCACAATAGTAACAATATGGGCACTACATGGGTACATCAATATAATAAGGGGATTGTACTTAAGGGGGTTGTACTAATAACAATAAGGGGTTACCTTGGTAGTATAGGGGCCTAACATGCCCCTCTCCTTGAAAAAGTGTTGTCCTCAACGCTTGAGTAGTTCTTGATGCTTCTGTATAAAATTCTTGTCCTCCCATGTGGAATCTTCAGCGACTAAGTTCTTCCACTCGATGAGATACTTTGAAATTGATTGATTTCGTAGCTGTCGGGTTCTTGCTTGTGTGACTGCTCCAGGTTCCAATATGATTTTTCCTTCCTCTTCAATTTCTGGCAATATTTTTTGAATTGGGATCTTTTGCAGCTTTCGAATAAGTGGCCATACTTCTTCATCCTTCTTCCATTCATCGCTTGCTTCGTTTATCCAATCTGGTTGGATAATAGAAATAACACAAAACAATGCTTCCACATCCTCATCCTTTCTTGAGAGTGCATCTATAACAAAATTTTGCTTCCATTTTCTATAGATGATGTCAAAGTCATAACCCGTCATATTTGTGACACATTTTTTATGTTCTTCTAAAGATAATAGTTGTTCTAAAAAATATTTAAGACTATCATGATCCATTTTTACCTTGAAGTGTTTTCTCATTCGGTAAGGTCGCCATTTCTTAAGTGCATGTAGTATTGCCAACATTTCCTTCTCAAAAATAGCTTGCTTGAGATGTAGCAGTAAAAATACCCAATCACCTACATCTAAACATTTTTCACTATGATGTTGATCTACCTATTGTTTCATTCGATTTTGCACCAAAGTGGCATTATCCTTTAAAAATTGGAGAACTTGTTGTTGATGCTCGATGTGATATTTCACTGCTTGAACATTTTCCTTCTTGATATCTATCTTTAGAGTTTGAGGAGTGGTATTTTCCTCCAATCCTTTACTAGATATGGTCAAATTCATTTCTTGATGCTCAATGTCATCTTTCACTTCTTGAACATTTTTCTCCTGGATATGTCCTTCTATCTTGATAGTTTGAGGAGTGGCAATTTCGACCAATGAATTATAGGATATGGTTGGATTCATTTCTTCCTTCTGGATGTGATCTTTCACCTCTTACACCTTTTTTCACTTTATAGAAGCTTGATATTGAATATGATGTATCTCTTCAATTTCGAATCATACAGTTCTAACATTGCGATCTCTAGTAGACCTCTGTGTCCTCTTTCCAATGCCAACAGTCTGATCCAAATTGGATTCTCCAAGGAAGAGTTATGCACAATATCCTAAGATGACCTAATTATAGACTAATTGAGTAGAGTGAACTTGTATGACGTGCCACAAGTCACTGTTTCGACCTTTGGATCTGAAAAAGATATACAAGAAACTACAATCCATCCTCTTTCTTTGCCTTCTTACGAAATTTGAATCTGATGCTCAAAGAGAATTATTGGATTTAGGCTTCTGTGATCCATATCAATTTAGAGAAGAATCTTCGGTGAAAATAAATTAGCCGTTATGAATTTAGCCATTGGAGTCTCTGCTCAAACTATTTAACATGCTAAGTTGGGTCTGTTTCTTCAATGTGTCCTGATGATGAACCACACTGGTTGGTTCGAAACGCATCGACAAAATTATCTCTATGTGATTTTCGCCGAAGATTATTCTTTAAGATCAAAGAGAATGTTATGATGATTTTCCCCAGGTCACCTGTTTGGAATGTTATTCAGGAGTTTGGAAAAAGACCAACTTCCTCAGATCATATCTCAGTAAATATAGTGCGAAAAGCTCTCAAATTGGGACCCAAGATTCAGCACGATTTATTCTCAAATGGGTTTTGGTTTTAGCTTCTGAAACATCATAGAACAAACGTTATAGCGGAAATGCCACAATGACTTGTTTGGAGTAGCGAAACCCTAGAATCCAAAGCTCTGATACTAAATATTATGAAACCAGCTCAAGAAAAAGATAGAATAGATAGATCAATGCCTTAGAATTTGGCCTCTTTGAGGGGGCAACCTCCTTTACATTACATAAATGAACAATTCTTGGATGATACAAATGAAAAGATCTCCTTTCTATATATAAGAGTCTAAGGGGTCAAAGTATAATCAGAGCCGACATAACTATAATAATGTAAGGGCACAATAATAACAATAGTGGGCTTCTATGGGGTACAATAGTAACAATATGGGCACTACATGGGTACATCAATATAATAAGGGGGTTGTACTAATAACAATAAGGGGTTACCTTGGTAGTATAGGGGCCTAACAAGAGCCCTGTTGAAGGTTCTTGACAATGTTTGATTCTTCCTCTCCTTCTGATGTATGTCCTGACTCATTGTATTCTCCTTTTGAAGTTTTGAATGTGGCTTCTCTGATGTCTCATGAACCCCCTTTTCTCATTTCAAAAGTAGTTAGGATTTCGTGCAGTTGTGACATGGTAATACCTTGAAGCTTTTGATTTTCTTCTATGGCTGAAACTTTTGATTCAAACTTGGAAGACAAAGATCTTAAAACCTTTTCAACTAAAGTAACTTCTTTTATTTCTTAACCCAAGCTTTTCATGTGATTAACAATCTCGTCTATACATAAGAAATAATTAGCCACGCTTTCATCATTGTGCATTCTGAGAGTTTCATATTGAATTCTAAGAGATTGTAATTTTGCACGTTTTACTTGATCGTCTCCTTCATAACTTAGAATGATATTGTCCCATATTTCCTTGGCTGTTTTGAGCTGCATAACCTTGATGAAATTTGATTGAGATAGATTCCCTAATAGAGTATTGGTAGCCTTTGCATTTGTTTCATACTGCTTTTTACCAACTGTATGTGTAGGAGTTGTTGATCGGAATGTGTAACTTCCTTCAATGATATCCCAAACTTCTGCACCAAGAGCTTGAAGATAGGTCGTGGTTCTTACCTTCCAATAGATGAAGTTGCACCCATCAAAGATTTGTGGAGGGATCGATGCCTCCCTTTCGTAGTTGCTCATGATGATAGATCTTCCTTCAAGTGATCAAGCTTCTTCTGAAGGAGCTGCTCTGATACCAATTGTTTGAAATAATATTGAGAGGGGGGCTGAATCAATACTATCACGTAAAATAATTTTTCATTTTCAAACTTAGATATATACTACTTCAGATATGGAAATAGCGTATACACGCAACTCTGTCTACAGTAACTAGAGTATATTCAGTAAACTTAAGATTTAATTAATCTATTTGATCTTTAATCAGTGCATCTAAACTTCATTAACCATAAGTACAGTAAACAAGTGTAGTAAATAGAACATATCATCACACATATGAACACAAGATATAAGGTGGAAACCCAATGTGGGTGAAAGCCACCTGCTACAATGCTTCTCTATCTTCTTGATAATAAGAAAATTCTTTTTACAATATTTCTATACTGGTGCAGTCTTATACTAGTACGTAGGCTTCTACCTATAGAAGGCTACAACCTTCTCTCATTCTCCAGCTTCTCTTGGAAGGGAGCTACAACCCCCTTAGCTCTTGTACTAGCTGATGTACTAGTATGTAGGTGCTGACCTATAGAAAGATACAATCTTCTCTTTTCTTCCAAGGACCATGTTTCATAAATTTTCAGACTAGATCCATAAGTAACATCAAGCAAACATAAAATATATCTACATCAACCAATCCCCTTTGCACCAACCAATCACTTCTTTGAATGTTGTAACCAGAATACAGTAATAGTAACCAAACACCAATCCTAAACCCACAATACTGTAGTAACAAACAAAAGTAGCTAAAACATATTTTATGATACGTACGCTACTTCAAGATCAAGAACCTGTGTGCATACTTCTATATCAAGGCAAACTAGTGTATACGCTATTTTGAATCACTGAACCAACATATATATGCTCCTTTGTTGTGCCAAACCTACGTACAAATCTATAAAAGATAATTTTCCCTTTTCAAATATTTAGAGACCAGTTATACCCAAAAAATTAGATTTATAGATCAAGTCATGCATTAAATATAACAGATCAAAATCACACAAAGATACTACTATTCAAGCATTAAGATCTTGACCCATCAATAGAACTTATCCTTCTTCTAGCACTCAGGTTCCTCCTTGGTTCAGATCCAGCTATACACCATCACCCAATGACCAGTATTCTAGATCTTTCTCTTCATAAGATATTCAATACTTGAGTGAATGTGTTTGCCTAATGATCTCCTTCCCCTTTTATACTCTTAGGCATTACTCAATACCATGGTCTAAAACCACTTAGAACCAATACCTGGGTTCAACACTTCAAACGGAATACGATGGTCCAAAAACCATAGTTCCAAATACCAGAGACTAGATACCATAGACTAGAACAATTCTTCCCACATGTACATGCCTTTCCTTGCATGAAAGCGCATGCATACGAATACACACATTTTGATCAGTGATCCTGCGTGTGCACGCGCCTTAGGTAAGTGGAACCTATGTATATCTCTTTTCCTTTATTCTGAGAGCCTGAACTATGATCTGTCATCTGAGTGAGTTGCAATCAAGGACAAAACCTATGTCATAGTGCCAAACCTGTGTCATAATGTGAACAAATAACAACATGGGGACAATAGGGGCACAACATTATTAATAAGGGATAAAACTACAATAGTAATGTGGTAATCACTAGTATTATAGGGACCTAACATGCCCCTCTCCTTTAAAAAAGTGTTGTCCTCAATGCTTGAGTAGTTATGGATGCTTTTGTATAAAATTCTCATCCTCCCATGTGGAATCCTCAGTGGATAAGTTCTTCCACTTGATGAGATACTCCGAAATTGATCGATTTCATAGCTGTCAAGTTCTTGTTTCTATGACTTCTTTCATTTCCAATAGAATTTTTCCTTCCTCATCAAGTTCTGGAAATATTGTTTGAACTAGGAGCTTGTGGCCGATAACCTTCTTTAAACATGAAACATGGAAAACTGGGTGCACTCGAGAAGTTGCAAGAAGCTCTAATTTGTATGCCATAGTACCAACCTTTTGCAACACCTTGTACGGACCATAATACTTTGGTGATAATTTATTATCCTTCTTAGCTTCCTTGAGGGACATTTGTTTATATGGTTTTAGCTGTAGCAATACCCAATCACCTACATCAAAACCTCTTTCACTGTGATGTTGATCTGCCTGTTGTTTCACTCTATTCTGCACCAACAAAAGGTTATCCTTTAAGAGTTTGAGGACTTGTTGCTGATGCTCGACCTAATTTTTTACTGCCTGAACCTTAAAATTTCTCTTAAATATGATGTGATGGATGGTGGTTGATATCCATAAAGTGTCGTAAATGGGGTTATTTGTGTTTCTATATGGAAGCAAGTGTTATTCCACCATTCAGCCAAAGGCAACCATTTCACCCATTGTGTCTATTTATTAGATACAAAGCAATGAAGATATCCTTCCAAACATTTCTTTACTATCTCAGTTTGCCCATTAGATTGAGGATGATAAGATGAGCTATGAGCTAACTGAGTACCAAGACAAGAAAATAATTGTCCAAAAATTTCCAGTGAAAATGGGATTTCTATCTCTTACAATAATCTTTGGGTTTCCATGTAGCTTTTGAATTGTTTCCATAAATGTAGTAGAAACTATACTAGCTTTACATGGATGTGATAATGCACAAAATTGTTCATACTTGGTAATTCTATCAACTACCACCATGATTACACTATTTCCCTCAGACTTGGGTAAACCTATGATAAAATCTATTGAAACCTCCTCCCAACATTAGCTTGGAATGGATAAAGGTTGTAATAGACCCGGGGTCTTAATTATTTCATATTTATTTTGTTGGAAAACTAAACACTCTGCCACAAAATTTTAAATATCTGATTTAAGGCCATCCCAAAAAATTCCTTCTTAACCCTATGGTAAGTTTTTAAAAATCTTAAGTGCCCTCCTGAGGGAGAAGTGTGCAATTCCATAAGAATCTTTTGCTTGAGTTGGGAATTATTATAGAGGTATAAGTGATATTTGTATAATAACGAATCATTTTTCCAGCTAAATGTATCAGATGTACTAGAATCCTATTGTAACTTTCGAATAAGTGCCCACACTTCTTCATCATTCTTCCATTCCTCCCTTGCTTCTTTTATCCAATCTAGTTGGATAATAGAAATGGTGCACAAAAATGCTTCCACACCTTATCCTTTCTTGACAATGCATCTTGTTGGCATTATGGCACAGGTTTGGGGCTATGGCACAAGTGTTGTCCTTCATGGCAACCTTCTTTGGTAACAGATCTCAGTTCAGGCACTCAGAAAGTAGAAAAAGTCATATACGCAGGTTCATCTAGACTAAAGTGCGTATACACGCGGGTTATACATTACAAAAGCGCGTATATGTTGGTGATCATCCTTTTGGTCCATGGTAGTTAGATCTTGGAACTTGAACCTATGTTTTGGACCATGGCGTCTCGTCAGATGTGTCGATCCCTAGTTTTGGGTTCATGGTATTGAAATGTTATGGTTTTGGACCATGGTATTGGGGAAGGCCTAAGACTATAAAAGGGGAAGGAGATCTTGTGACAAATTATCATCTGAATTATGATTGAAGATCTGACAAAGTGCTAGAGCTGGTATATTGGGTGGTGATGCAAATCTAGATCTGAAGGAAGGAGGAACCTTAGCACAAAAAGGAACACGGGTCATAATCTTTAAGCCTGAATGATAGTATCTTTGTATGATTTTGATCTACTAGATGTGGCGCTTGTCTGATCTATAAGTCTGATAATCTGGGTTAATTAATGATTGAATATCTGGAAGAGCATGTTGTCTTTTATAGATCTGTACGCAAGTTCAGTAAAGCGAGGGCATGTATACATGCAGTTTAGGTGAAGTAAATATGCGTATACGCAGGTTGTTCCATACGCAGATGCGTATGCACGCAAGTTGCAGACTGTTGAAATTGCGTATATGCTTTAAGTTGTGATCTAGTTGTTTCTGCTTATTGCTGCTATGTTCTAGGTTCTGTTGTGTGGTTTCTGGTACTGTGTTTGGGTACAACTGGCAGAGGAGTATCTACTTAACTTCAGATCTAGTTGGTGAAAAGGAGTTTGGTTGATGAAGATTTTCTTGATAACTGT
>APFE031064573.1:77394-105625 GCA_000404065.3 Pinus taeda
CTGAATGGAGACTTGGAAGAAGAAGTATACATTGAACAGCCAGATGGGTTCATTCTTGGAAATGATCCAAATCTTGTATGCAGATTGAAAATGGCTCTCTATGGGCTCAAACAAGCTCCAAGGGCTTGGTACTATCGTTTGGATAAATATCTTCATCAACAAGGTTTTTCAAAAGGATCAGCAGATAGCAATCTTTATATAAAAGTTGAAAATGACAAATTGCTAATACTTGTTGTGTATGTAGATGACATTATTTTTGGCAGCAATGAAGAATCTATGAGTCAAAGCTTTGCCTTGGTCATGCAGAAAGAATTTGAAATGTCCTTGCTGGGAGAACTGACATATTTCCTTGGTTTGCAAATCCAACAAAAAGACGGAGGAATCTTTTTATCTCAAACCAAGTATCTCAAGCAGATTTTGAAGAAATATAGCCTGGAAGATGCAAAACCAGTATGTACTCCCATGGTTACAGGATGCAGTCTCAGTGCAAATGATGAATCAGCAGCTGTGCATCAACCAACCTACAGGTCTATGATTGGAAGTTTACTTTATTTGAAGGTACCCGACCAGACATCATGCATGCAGTGGGAATAGTTGGGAGATTTCAGGCAAATCCAAAGGAAACTCATCTTCAAGCAGTGAAGAGGATTTTCAAATATCTTCAAGGGACTCAAAACTATGGCTTATGGTATCCTAGAGATACAGATCTCACACATCATGCTTATACAGATGCAGATTGTGCCGGAAGCATGGATGACAGGAAGAGCACAAGTGGTGGAGCATTCTTTATGGGTTCCGGATTAGTATCCTGGTTCAGCAAGAAACAGAGTTTGATTGCCTTATCTACAGCTGAAGCAGAATATGTGGCAGCTACATCTTGCTGCACTCAACTCCTTTGGATGATGCACACCTTGCAGGATTTTCAAATCACTTGTACACCACCTATCCCCATCTTATGTGATAATACAAGTGCAATCAGCATTTCAAAAAATCCTGTCATGCATTCAAAGGCCAAGCATATACCAATCAAGTATCACTTTCTTCGGGAACAAGTGTTGGATCAAAAGGTCAAATTGGAGTATGTTCCTTCTAAGGAACAAGTTGCTGACATTTTCACTAAACCACTGCCCAGGGAAACTTTTGAATATCTCAGACAGAAGCTGGGAGTTGTGGATATAACATCTTTCTGTTAAATCTTCAGAGAAAATTGGGTGTATGCGTGTTGGATAAGGAGTATCCGTGTACATACACCGGTCGGTACAGAGACAGTCGCGTGTATGAAGGCTTGATGGATATCAGAAGGAGCAGGCTCTGGTTGAAGATATTTTGATAGGGGTCTGTCAGAGACCATCCAACACAGGTTCAAGGGGAGAAAATAATCTTCTAATTATGCATTGTTGGCATTTGTTTATAATCTTTTGGTTCTAGTTCATAGCTGTTGTTGATTTCAGGTAGAACAAAAGCAGAAGGCGAACAAAAGGGAATCTTGGTTGCTGATTTGAATGATCATTGTCAGTTGTTGCTGCTATCAGTTGTTGATATTTTCAATATTCGTTTCTATGTCATGTATCTCTTTCTTATATGGTGTCAAGGTCATGTAACGGCCTATATTGGTTTCCCTGCTATGCCTGGGATGAAGATGCAATGTATTTGATCATCATATGTAAATTTCTGATGTATTCCACTCAGTTGGATGGATGATCCCCACTTGGTTGGGTGATGGATGTATGTACTAAATTTTATGGTGATAGGAAGGTCTTGTATTATTACACAAGTCTCTATTCTTCTTCGAGAACATCCTTTTGTAGATCTTGCCTACAGTCAGGGGGAGCATGGGACACAAATTTCAGCATGTACTTAGGGGGAGCACAACCCTTTGCCCTTCATGACAAAGGGGGAGAATGATCTTGGATCTTGGTGTTGCCATCAAGTCCAAAGAGGGAGATTGTTGGCATTATGGCACAGGTTTGGAGCTATGGCACAGGTGTTGTCCTTGATGGCAACCTTCTTTGGTAACAAATCTCAGTTCAGGCACTCAGAAAGTAGAAAAAGACATATACGCAGGTTCATCTAGACGAAGGCGCGTATACACGCGGGTTATACATTACAAAGCGCGTATATGTTGGTGATCATTCTTTTGGTCCATGGCAGTTAGATCTTGGAACTTGAACCTATGTTTTGGACCATGGCGTCTCGTCAGATGTGTCGATCCCTAGTTTTGGGTTCATGGTATTGAAATGTTATGGTTTTGGACCATGGTATTGGGGAAGGCCTAAGACTATAAAAGAGGAAGGAGATCTTGTGACAAATTATCATCTGAATTATGATTGAAGATCTGACAAAGTGCTAGAGCTGGTATATTGGGTGGTGATGCAGATCTGGATCTGAAGGAAGGAGGAACCTTAGTGCAAAAAGGAACACGGGTCATAATCTTTAAGCCTGAATGATAGTATCTTTGTATGATTTTGATCTACTAGATGTGGCGCTTATCTGATCTATAAGTCTGATAATCTGGGTTAATTAATGATTGAATATCTGGAAGAGCATGTTGTCTTTTATAGATCTGTACGTAGGTTCAGTAAATCGAGGGCACGTATACATGCAGTTTAGGTGAAGTAAAGACGCGTATACGTAGGTTGTTCCATACACAGATGCGTATGAACGCAAGTTGTAGACTGTTGAAATTGCCTATATGCTTTAAGTTGTGATCTAACTGTTTCTTCTTATTGCTGCTATGTTCTGGGTTCTGTTGTGTGGTTTCTGCTACTGTGTTTGGGTACAGCTGGCAGAGGAGTATCTACTTAACTTCAGATCTAGTTGGTGAAAAGGATTTTGGTTGATGAATATTTTCTTGATAACTGTTTGATGTTCATGGATCCAGTCTGAAAATTGATGAAACGTGGTCCCTGGAAGAAAGAGAATGTTGTAGCCTTCTATAGGCCAGCACCTACATACTAGTATCTTGGCTAGTGCAAGAGCTAAGGGGGTTGTAGCTCCCTTCCAAGAGAGCTGGAAAACGAGAGAGAGTTGTAGCTCTCTGCAGGTTGTAGCCTGCATAGTGGTAAAGGACTGCACTAGTACATTGTAAACAGAAGTTTAAGGAAAGATAGAGACGAATTGCAGCAGGTTGTTTTCACCCACATTGAGTTTCCACCTTATATCTGGTGTTCTTGTGTGTGATTGTCTTTCTGCTCTGTTTTACTATCTCTGGTTACTGGTTATTTGATGCTGCATCTCAAGATTAACAAACATCATCTAAAGTTCAAGTAAATTAAAAGTTTGCTCTGTGTACACTGGTTTACTTCTGAATAGTTGTGTATATACGCGGGTTGAATTGACTAAAGTAGCGTATACAATTTGGTTTTTAAAAAAAAGGATTATTTGACTTGATAATATTGATTCACGCCCCCTCTTAGTATTATTTTCAACACATCTACCACCACATTTTGCTTCCCTTTTCTGTAGATGATTTCAAAGTCATAACCCAACATCTCTGTGACCCACTTTTGTTGCTCTTTAGAGGATAATCTTTGTTCTAAAAAGTATTTAAGGCTATCATGGTCCGTTTTTACCTTGAGGTGTTAGTGCATGTAGTATTTCCAAAATTTCCTTCTCATAAATATATTTGTGTAAAAACTTTCCCTTGATTGGACGACTTTCAAAACCAATGGGTCTTTCACCTTGCATTAAAACAACACCAATTCCATTTCCTGAAGCATCACATTCCACAATAAAGGTTTTTGTGAAGTCTGATGTAGCTAAGACCAGTGCTTGGCACATTGACTCTTTAAGATGTTCAAAGGGCTTTGTTGCTTCTAGAGTCCATGAAAATGCATCTTTCTTCAATAATGTTGTTAGAGGTGCTCCTATTCTCCCATAATTCTTAACAAACCTGTGATAATACCATGTCAACCTGAGAAATCCTCGCAGATGCTTTATGGATGTGGAGATTTTCCATTCCTTAATGGCTTTAATTTTTCTAGGGTCTACCTTAAATCCTTCATGAGATACAATATGACCCAGATATTCCACCTCTTGTACTCCAAAGAAACATTTGGACCTTTTTGTGTATAATTACTTCTCCTCTAATAGTTGTAGCACCCTGTCAACATTTTCAACACGATCCTTCCAAGACTTGTTGTATATTAGTATATCCTCAAAAAATACTAACAAAAATTTTCTAAAGAAGGGTTTGAAAATGGAATTCATCAAACCTTGAAATGTAGAAGGTGCATTGGTAAGGCCAAAAGGCATGACCAAAAATTCATAATAACCCTCATAAGTTCTAAATGCTATTTTCGGAATGTCTTCAGTCTTCATTGTGACTTGACGATATCTTGAATGAATATCCAACTTGGTGAAGTAAATTGATCCATGCAATTCATCTAGTAATTCATTAATGACAGGAATCGGAAACTTATTTTTAATAGTGAGCTTGTTAAGCTCCCTATAATCCAGACACATGCGCCATGATCCATCCTTCTTGTGCACCGATATTACTAGAGTAGAGAAAGAACTTTGACATGTTTGAATTATACCAGCCTCTAGCATTTTTGCAACCATACGTTCAATTTCACTCTTTTCGGCATAGGGATATCTGTACGGCCTGATGTTTGGAGGAACACTTCCTGGAATCAGATGAATAGCATGATCATTATCATGAATAGGTCGAAGAGCTTTGAGAGTCTCAAATACCTTGGAATGATTGTCCAAGAATTTTTGGAGATCTGGGGAAATAGATGATTTCGATGTGGAAACATCTAGTGAACATATTTGTGTAATTACACCTCTTTGTTGCTTTTTTAGAAGCTTTGTCATACCGTTAGAGTTAATTATCTTTCCCGGTTTCCTTGAAATACCCCTTAATTCAACTTCCTTTCCTTCTGCAAAAAAAATCATGAAACGTTCTTGAAAATTAAAAGCTATTGTACCCAAGGATTGTAGGCATTGGACTCCTGGTACAACATCAGCACCTCCCATTGGAATGGAAAGCATTGGGCTAGTCAGTACATATTCTATCATGGATAGCTTGATATTATGGCACTTTTTAGAGCAATTTATTGTTCCTCCATTGCAACCATCACTTGACACTCTGATGTTGGATATAGGAAGCAATTCAATTCTTTTGCTACCTTAAAATGAATAAAATTGTGGGTACTTCATGAATCAATCAACATTATTACATTTTTCTTCTTGATTTGTCCTTCTATCTTGATGGTTTGAGGAGTGGTAATTCCCGCCAACGCATTACAAGATATGGTGGAATTCATTTCTTCTATATCTAGGCTTTGTTCCTCGAGTATATCCTCTTCTTTTGACCTTTCTTGCTCCTTTTCTTCTTCATCTTCACAATCTATGTAAAATAGTTTCATCTTTAGTGTATTTGTTATCACAAATGTAACAAATCCCTTTTGCTCTTTTTTCTTCCAGATGTTGTGGTCTCAACCTTATAGGTTGTGGAAGACTAGGGGCAACAACACTCCCATCTTTATAGTTGTGAGTGGTATGCTTCTTGGTTGCCATAATTTTGCTTTCCATTTTTCTTGCTAACCTGAATACCTTCTTTAATGAATCAGGTTCCCAAAGGCGAATATCATGTTGGATATTATCCTTTAAAGTCCCCATAAACACATCAATCATATGCTCTGCCGGAATATTTTTTACCCTTATGTTCAATTTTTGGAACTCCTCAATGTGCTCCATTATTGAACCCTTTTGTTTGAGACTTTTCAATTGGCTAAAAAAAGTGTTGCTTTTTGTATCCTCATAATATGTTGTCAATTCTTCCATAAAAATTGCCCAAGTGATAATTTTTTTACGAGAGAAAAGCCATTGATACCATACAAACTGATTTGGTTCCAAATATAAAGTTGCAATACGTACCTTTTGTGTGTTTTTCACATTATTGAGATCAAAAAATTGCTCCATCTGTAATATCCATGTTGCGGGATCCTTTCCATCAAACTTCCTCATATCTATTTTTGGAATATGGTGGGTCTCTAATCCAACATTAGAGTCTATGAAATCATGAGTAACATTTCTTTTGTTTGCATCATGAGTTTCCTTTATTACCCTTTCACCATTAGTAATTATTTCTTGTAGAAAATTTGTCAAATTTGTCTTCAAGTCTGCCACGTCTGTCTTCAAATTTGTGTTCAAATATATCTTCAAATTGTCCATATTAGCTTCCATGCCATTCATCTCAGCTTGCACGCCACTTATGTTAGATTTTGTTAGCCTTTGTGAGAGTGACATGTGTTGCACTTGGTCCTGTAATTTTGATATATCATGTAGCATTTCTTCCTCTTCTTCATGAGTCATGCTAGAGATTTTAGGTTGCTTACTAGGTGTTTGCATTTTCTTTCCTCAAGGCATCAATTACCAATAATAATGATCTACTATTCCCTTTTAATTCTGTCCAAATAATTTTTCAAACAAATCTTAAGCAAGAATTTAAAAAAATCTACACACCGTTTTTCACTTTGTAGGAGCTTGATATTGCCTCTAATATATCTTTGTAATTTTAGATCATCCAACTCTAAAATTGTGACATACAATATCACTTTGTGTCCTCTTTCCAATGCCACCAGTCTGATCCAAATTGGATTCTCCAAGGAAGAGTTATGCCAATTCTCCCACAGTGACCTGATTATAGACTAGTTCAGTAGAGTGTACTTGTATGACATGCCATGTGTCCCTGTTTTGACCTTTGGCTCTAAAAATTATATACAAGCAATGAGAGTTCATCCTCTTTCTATACCTTATTATGAAATTTCAATCTGGTACTCAGAGAGAAAATTATGACGATCTTCCCCTGGTCACTTGTTTGGAATGTAATTTAAGAGTCTGCAAGAAGACCAAATTCCTCAAATCATATCTCCACAGGTATAGTGTGGAAAGATCTCAAATTCGGATGAGGTTCAGTGCGATTTCATCTCAAATGGAGTTTTCTTTCGCTTCTGAAACGTCACAAAAAAAACGTTATAGTGAAAATTCCACAATGCCATATTTGGAGCAGCAAAACCCTAGAATCAAAAAGCTCTGACACCAAATGTTATGAAACCAGCTCACAAAAAGATAGAAAAGATAGATCAACGCCTTAAAATTTAGTCTCTTGAAGGGACCAACCTCCTTTACATTACACAAGTGAATGATTTCTTGATGATTCAAACGACAAAACCTCCTTTTTATATATAGGAGTCTAAGGAGTAACAATATAATCTAGCCGACCTAACAATAATAATATAAAGGCACAAAAATAACAATAGAGGGACTCTATGGGGCATAGTAATAACCATATGGGGACAATAGGGTCACAAAAATACTAATAAGGGATACAAATACAATAGTAATCAGCTAACCACTAGTATTATAGGGACGTAACAGAGGCTTTCAGCTCTCTCCATACAACCTTGCATTCCTCTCTTCATAAAGAACCTTTACCATTTCATACATCTCAAAGAATGTTTTTTTCTCAAAATTATTTCATCTTCAAACATCCCTTCAGGACCTTCTTCATGTGCCATGACTATTGAATCTTGAGGTGTGTTTCTTCTCCTTGAAATGACTTGAGAACTTGGCTCCACAATTTCTCCTTTTCCTATTTTAATAGTCAACCTATTAGCACCCTCTAATTTGAAGGTTGTAGGAAAAATCACAAGAATGTAACATCAAACCAACTTCGAGATGGGAATCTATCCCTTCCAATCCTAGAGAGAGCTCTCTTTAGAGTTTACCTTTGTTTCTTGAAAATATTATACTACTTATGATTGTAGTTTGGTTTTGGGTTTTGATTTGGGTTATGGAAGACTAATTGTATTCAATTTAATTAGCATCTATTGGGCAATGGAGTCAAAGGGTAAACTAGATGGTTTCATCAATTTTTCATAGAGGAAACTCAGGGCAAGTTAGGAATATTTACTGGATATTTTAGAATAATAAGTGGATGATGGCAGAACAATGAAAATCTTCATCATAACTAAAGAGAAATTAAGAATTCTTTAGTCTGGCATTTAGTCAATCGGGCAAAACTAAAGAGTAGTCAAGAATTCTTTAGTGTGGCCTTCAGTAGAAAACATACAGATTGCAAAAGCAGCCAGACTAAGCTACTAAAACGTAAATCCTATTCATCACATTTGTGTTTTGCAATCGGAATTTAGATGATTACAGTGAAGAGATGACAGTGAAACAATTTAACATAAGAAAAACATCACCAGTATTTAACCCACAAGAATCCTATGAATGGTCTACTTAGTATTAATGCTCTAGTGCTTTTAAAACACTTACACTACTCCAACAGATCACTAATATTTCTGATCTCAAACAATCCACCTCTAATACTTCAAAAGTAGAAGTATTTATACAAAATTTACAAATTGTTTACAATAAATGTTGTCTCTAACAGACAGGACATTTTTAGACTATAGATGAACTAAAAGGCTCTAACTGTTGTAGATTAATAGTTCCAGTGGAATGTGGTGTGAAAACGTTGTTGCTGTGGAAGTGGAATAAGGTAGGATTTGAACCCAAATTTGTTGTTGTGCTGGCAGATGAACTAGCAGATCCAGATGTATCTCTTGTTTTCTTAGTAATTCACTCAATTTTTTGTTGACCCTCTAACTTGATAATCTAAGACATCCCTCACTAATGGCTGGACCTGTGACTGCCATGTTGTTTTATCATCCATTAGTGTCACAAAATATTTTGGAAAATATATAATAATATATATATTTGAATAATATTTCCAAAATATTTTAAATGAAATTTATAGTTTAATTTCTACAAAACCATGTGTTGTTTCTAATCTGTGGTTTTTTTTCCTCTTTCCATGAATTCACAAAACCATCTGTAGTTTTGTTTCTTCCTCTGTAAATTAATTTTATCTGTATGTAAATTCCTTTTACCCTTGCAAAATACCTGGATGGTTTTGAGAAACCACGTGTTGATCTGTATGGCTGGAAGAGTATTCTCACTTTACTCTTTTACTTTCACCTGCAACATGATTTTACACCTATAAATTGATTTCACCATGCCTGTAAAAATATTTCACCTTAATCTTTTATCGTGAAATGCATTTACATGAATGCTATCTTTGCTCACTTGTACATTAATTTCATGTGAAATTTTCCAATTTATTTTCTTTGATAAATTCATGGCATCGGTGAATTTTATTTCATCTGTCGCTATAAAACCATTTTACCTCTAAATCTCATTCCACAACCTTAGTCTCATATTTCTTGTAACTATATAATTTTACCTCAAGTATGGTTTCACCCATAGCTCTGAAATATTACCGCATTCTCATTTCACTGTATTATTCCACCCTATATTCCTGTAACATTCATGAGATTCAAAACCAAAATAGTTAATGGTTTTCACATGGGGGACAAGTAGTATGGGGGGAAGTAGTATGTGGTATTATTCTAGAGGATGCAATATAATGTGGGGCTGCCACGTAGCAAAAAGGCAGAAAACAACGTATCTTGCATACTTTTTGAGTGTTAAGTGTTGGATGAGTGAGGAAAACAGCGTATCTTGCACACTTTTTTAGTGTTAAGTGTTGGATGAGTTGGGATGCGAAACAAAATTTTAATGGTTCATTTATTTCTACGAATCATGAGGCAAATAAAAATGAAGGGGGTTTAATTCTTAGTGTGGGTGCCCCATTGGTTGACTTTGCAGGGGGAGGAGATAGTATAGGCTTGCGGGGAGAAATTAATATAAAGTCCAAAACTTTATATTAATAGGGTTTTCATAAGGGAACACTCATGGGATTATATAAACCATCATGAAGAGTGTTCCCTTATGAATGACTTTCTCTTGGGGTTGGCCCCTTGCTATTTTCTCCATCCATGGTCTCTTGCAACGATTATATGATAGTGTCATGGGCTACGACCATGGAGCTAGAGCTAAGCCCTGGCCTTTAGTCCTGCCCATTGGTTCCAAAGGCATTGGTACCAGGGCTAGGGTTTAGCTATGGCCCCAACCTCCAAAACAAATTGTGTCGAGCTTTAAATATACTTCGCAAGCCCATAATGTTGAGTCACATGAATGGTGCGTTGGTGGAGATTCTTAGTGTTTAGTGCTTGGTAACGAGTTCAATTCTTGTTAGGCCCAATCTGGCCCAGACATACTTTTGACCTATCATCGGAGACCACGTGGAAGCCTCCAATTGGCCCACGTGGCTCTCCCATGTTGGTCCACCTAAAATTGGTAATTAGCCCATTATATAATAAAATAATTTCTAAGCCAATCACAAAAGGGCATATGTCAACAATCATTGATCGAATTGTACGTAGTCAAATTCCCAGTCACCTACCTAGTTAGCGTACAGACCGTTGATTGGGTGTACCTGCAACCCAACTTTTAAAATTTTAGTTGACTAGCAATTCAATCAAAACATGATATCGAGAGAATACGATATTAGTTTTGAGTGAAAACTGTTGTGTTGAATTCAAGTCACTGATATCTGTGGACTGGTATAGGTTTTAAGCATTTTTTAGCACTCCAATTTTTTAGCACTAAACTAATCCCTTGGATCAACTACTATCAAAAGTTGTTTTAGCTTGCCAAAAATTTCTTGACATTTGGCTATCCACTCAAAATTTGGTCCCTTTTTCTATAAGGAGGTAATAGGATAAGAAAATCTTGAAAATCCCTCTATAAACCTTCATTAATATCCTACGATCCCCATAAATGAAGAATTTCTCACACATCCTTAGGTATGGGCATTTTCATAATATGCCTAACCTTCTTAGGATCAACAGATAGTCCCTCCTTGGAAATAATGTGACCTAGATATTGTATTCTATCTTTGTAAAACTCATACTTGTTGAGCTTAGAATACAACTGATGAACTATTAACATTTGTAAAACTAATCTCAGATACTCCTTTTGTTCTTCCTCATTTGTAGAATACACTAGGATGTCATCTATGAATACTAGCACAAACCTATCTAGATATTTGCGGAGTACATTGTTCATTAAACACATGACAGTTGTTGGTGCGTTAGTGAGACCAAAAGGTAACACTATGCACTCATACTGACTATATATGGTTCTAAAAGTTGTCTTATGAATATCTTCATCTTTTATTTGCAGTTGATTATAGCCAGTTCTTAAATCAATTTTTAAAAAGATAGTTTCTCCCCTCACTTGATCAAATAGATCATCAATTTGGGGCAGTGGGTGTTCATTCTTGACAATTATCTTACTCAATTGACAATAATCAATGTACATTATAAATGTGCCATCCTTTTACTTGACAAATAGAATAGGGCCCCGCATGGTGAGACGTTGGGTCTAATGTAACCTATCTTTAAAAGATTTTGTTACTATGTTTTAATTTCTAGTAACTCAAGTATACTCATTCGCTCAGGATCTCTAGACATGAGGGTGGCGCCTCGTACGAAATTGATGGAGAAATATATGTCTCTATGAGCGGGTAAGCCAGGAATTTCCTTGGGAAAAACATCATGGAATTCATTGATGACTTGTTAAGTATCTAACTTCCCCTTTTCTCTTTTCTTATTATTTGTTTAAACCCACACCATGTATACCTAGCATCCTTTCCTTGCAATTCTTTTCATCCGTAATGTTGAAATTTTTTGTACTATTAATATTCGTTTTGGTTTACCTCTAGTCAACCGAGTTTTCCCATTTTAACCCATGCAACTCATTGTTTTCTCCAAATAGTTTATAACAACTCCCTGTTTCTCCAACCAGTCCATGCCTATTAATAAATCATAGGATCCTAATGGAAGAATATTTAAATTTTCCTCTATGAAGTAGCCATTTAATTCAATGAGACAATGTTTTATTTGATCGATCACCTTTATTTTCACACCAGTCTCTAATTGTACCAACCATGCATTCCTAAACTTTTCATATCGTAAATTACATATTTCCACATTTTGGGGACTAATATAACTCAACATAGCCCATGGAAAAATTAAAATAGACACATATTGGTTTAGAATGGTACGTTCAATCTCAATCATAATATATTGGTGCTTCACTTGTTTGTCTTCTAGTGCTACAATGATCCTAGGAATATTTATGGAAACATCATTCACAGTCAATGCTTCATTAATTTCTTGGATATTCTAGACATATCACGAATTATGTGGGTAGTCCTTTAATAAGTGTGGTTCACCAAAACCCCAACACTTCAGTGGTTCCCTTTCCTTGGTCCCATTGTTCTTTTTGTTTTTTAATTCCATGGGCTTCAATCTAGTATAAGACTATGTAGGCTGATGCAGATTTCCCTTATTGAACTTCTTCCTTTAGTGATCCTCTCCAAAATACTTAAGATAACAAGGTTTCTATATTTCTTCACTCATTATAGACTTGGTTTCATCCTTGCTCTGCCATGGTTTTAAACCTTCTCCTTTATTCATGAATTGGTAATAGCACAAGCTGAATTTTGCTACTACGTCTTCCATTCACTTAGGATTGTCAAAATTGGTTTCTTCCTTGTAAGATGTTGGTAAACCGTTTAGAAATCATTGTTCCTTTGATTTTTGTTCTTTAATATAGGGAATGTACCATAATAATTTTATCAATTTTGCTACAAAATCATCCATAGTTAGTTGTCCCAGCCTTAACTCATGGAACACCTTACCACAATTACTATAGCATCGCTCACTCAGGTACTAAGACTTAAACTTCTTTTGAAATACCTCCCAAGAAATTGTATTATCTTCCAAAAGGTGTACACTTTTGGCCTCTTCCCACCAGAGAGTAGAGTTTCCATGCAACTAGTAAATAGCTAGTCGGGCCTTCGAATTAATCTTACACTAATATACTTGAATGTATTTTATCATGTTAAGAAGATAGGCTTCCGCATCTTACTCTTTTCCCCATCAAAAGTAAGGGGTTTGATTTTCCTAAACTCTCGCTATAAATCCAATTCATTATCTTCCTTCTGTGATTTTTAATATGTCTTACGTAATTCTCCTCCACATTCAGACTTCTCTTATTATATTTCCTCCTTTTTCCTTTTTCAACCCTTTAGTTTATATTCTTATATGTTTAGACTTATCACTCGAATCCCTTATCATTCATTCCTTCTCTTCACTAGCCCTTAATAGGTGTCCAATAATTGTTTATGATGTGAGTCAATTCTTGTTGCAGGTTTCTAATAGCCTCGATAAATTGAAATTTTGGTGGAGCACAACCTCCTCCCAATTTAAAATATAGCCCTTCACCACCTATTATGGCTAGAGGGGAATTATTTGTCATTCTGTAGTGACGTTCTTCACTTATGTACCTTATAAAAAAATACAACTTGCTATCAGTATTTTGTAATGCTATTTCTACACATATTTTGCTTGATTATTGATGAGCCTCGAAATTAGACATAAATTAAGGGCTATGCCTCTAAATTAAACATAAATTAAGGGCAATTTGACCATCCTTCAACACATTAAACCTCTTTTTTTGCATTACATAATGTATTTTTAACTTTAATATTTTCATTAGGAATTTTTATGGATAATTGCATATTTGTGCCTAATATTATTTATTTTTGTGGAATATTAGGAGAATATTGGGCAGATTATGGAGATTTGGTGAAGGAGATAATATAACAACCTGATCACTACTATAGGAGGATCAATATTAAATAATAAATCAACAATATATTCTAGAATTATGGCCTTGATTGTGGAGCTCCAATGATTGAGAAAATCTAGGAATGTGTTCCCTACCATTTAATGTAGATTCCCAGTATTGGGAACCAGATCCACTAATCAAGGGATTTTAGTGGGGAAAGCTTCTTCCTTTCATTGGTATGGTTCATAATCGTTTTCTATAAGTACCATTTCGAATTTGCGTGTAGGGTTATATTTTTCTTAGTCTTCTTGTGGAGAGAACTCATATTTTTGTGGCTCCACTGTCATTTCTTGCAGGGCTATAATAGTATTGATGGAAATGATGAATATTGGTGAAATTTTTAGCATCTAGATCTTCGTCTCCTTCATAGGACTCTAAGTTTGCTTTGGTTTGGCCATCCTAGGAGACTCAAAGCCCTTTTGTATAATTTTCCTTTCTTCCTTTCACTTCTTATTCACATGCATCTCTTGTTCTTGTCTTTCTTCCATTCCTACATTTAGTATTAACGATTTCTTTTGTAGGATTGGATTAGATGGTTGAAGTAAGTTATTTTTTAGGATTAAAGGCATCACTTCATCATTGGCACAACTTTGGAAGGTCATATTAATCATTGAGTTACTTGGATTAGTTTGTTTATTCCCAAATCTAGATTTTTGGAAGTCCTTTGTGGGAAATAACAATAAATTTTTACTATATATTAACTAATTCTAATGAGATTAAATCGATTTGATTAAACTTGAATTATTTAAAAAAATAATTCTAGTTAATAATAAAAAAATCCACATTGCATTTTCACTTGATTAGGTTAGGAATTTGATAGATTTACTAGCTCACTAGTTCTTGAATTTCTAGATTTTAGACTAGCAAGTTTCTACCATTGTTTAGCATATTAATAGAGGTTTTTTTGGTTCCACTTGGAATGGATACCTAAGACATCCTAGTCAATAAAAAAAAAATTCCCATCCAGTTTGGATTTTATTTGGTTGGTCATTCAGTGAAATATAAATCCCTATAGCAAAATTTGTTGTTTCCTGTAGTAAACTATAGGAAACCTTATAGTAGCCATAAACATGCATATATTTGCCTACATTCGCTCAAGAATCTTGGTTATTGTTCCTTATGGTCGAATCACGAGCCCTAGGCTCTAAATTAATTTTTATAGAAGCCTAAAGACCACTTAGGACTTGGATCTTTACCCATGCAAAACATTTCAACAATTTTGGTTAATGGACAAATTTATGAATTGGATAATATAGTGATGGTTTTCTTGATTTGCACATCCAACAGACTCTGTTAATGGATCTAAACTCTTGGAAATTCAATGGCTGATGTTTAGTTCGTGATATTTACTTTATACCTTTCTTATACCTTATCACCAAATGGAATTGTTGCAAGGAACCCATCCATCTAAAGTGCCTCTCTTGTTGTAGCTTAGTTTTTTATTGCGAGTATTGCAATTGTTGATGATCAATGTGAATGATAGTTTCCTTTCCCATCAAATAGTTTCCACTTTTCACACTTTGCACCAATTCATATAGTTCCTTGTCATATGTAGGATAGTTAATTAATGCATCATTAAAAATTTCATAATGGTAACATATGGTCTTACCATGTTGCATCAAGACTGCTCCCATGGCATAGTGACTTGCATCTGTTTGAATCTCAAATGGCTATCTCAAATCAAGAAGTGCAAGAATTGGAGTTGTACTGATTTTCTTCTTCAATGCATCCAAATATTTGTGTTGCTTTCCTCCACATTTGAAAACCTACTTAATTCTTCTCAATGCATGTAATAGAGCTATCATTGAAGAAATGTTGAAATAAACTTTCACCAATATTGGGTTGCTCCCAATAATATTCTCACCTCAGTTACATTAGTGGGATTAGGCCAATCAAAAATTACTTTGACCTTTGAGGGATCTATCTTCAATTCACCTCCTACAACAATATGTCCCAAATAAAGTAATGAGGTATTTCCAAACGCACATTTAGACAAATTTAAAAAAAAATATCTTTCTTCAAGACATCTAAGGCTTGTTTTGCATGCCTGACATGTTCTTCATGAGATTTGTTAAATATCAATATATCATTTAAGTATACAATTACAAAATCATCAAGAAAACGCCTTAATCCATCATTCATAATTCACATGAATGTTGGAGGAGCATTACAAAGCCCAAATGGCATAAGAACCCATTCAAATAAACCTTGATTTCTTTTGAGAGTTGTCTTCCATGTGTCTCCTTCAACAATCCTAATATAATAATAACCACTTTTCAAGTCCAACTAAGTGAAATACATAACATCTTTGAATTGATCAAGAAAATCATCAATTTGAGGAAGAGGGTAACGATTCTTTACTGTTATCTTGTTCAAGGCTCTTAAATCTACACCTGTGCACCATGTACCATCTTTCTTCAGTACTAAGATAATTGGTAACTTGCATGGTGATGTTATTGGTTTGATAACCCCTTTTTCAAACAAATCTTGCATTTGTCTTTTAATCTTTGCATTCTCTATAACTGATATCATGTACATGAAAATGTTTGGAACAGGACAACCTTGGTGCAATTGGATTTCATGTTAGATTCCTCTTTTAGGAGGAAATCCTTTGGGCTCTTGAAACATCTCATCATATGTGTGAAAAACCTCATAAAAAAATATATTTTAACTTTGCATAACATCCTTGCAGAGCTTCATATTCAACATTTTGTTTGGGTTTGATCATCAAGAGTACAAAGTTCTTACTAGCATTGGCTAACCTCTTCATTTGTCTAGCATTCACAAGTGCTAAATTCAACTTCATGTTATGTGCTCTAACATTGTACTCAACTCCATTTTTAAACAAGTGATATTTTTTCTTGTGGTGATGAAGTATGGTTCTCCTATCATATAGATATAGGCTTACCAAAACAATACCACAAATTTCACTCTACATCATCTCATCTATAAAGTTTCTAGTGATGGAAAATCTTAATTTGCATATTTTTGTCACATGCATTTTTGCATTGTCACATATCAAACCTAAAGGATATTGTTTAGGATGAGGAGTTGTTTCCAAATTCAATTTCTTGATAGTGTCTTAAAAAATGAGGTTTTCTATTGAACCACTATCAAATAGTGTATCTATCGTGGTATGTTTTGGAATGGATCTAATGTGGAAAAGCTCTATTCTTTCTTTTTCATGTTGAGTTTCATTGAGGGTACTACTTGAAGAACTAGTACATGCAATAGAGTCCTTAGCTTTGAATCCCATGGTTGTGATCTTTGTTTCATCTTGAGAGTCCAATCCTAAATCATGTTGAGTAGTTGCAACAGTCTTTTGTTTCCCATTGTTGTTAAATGTTTTGCATTTCATTTTAGGATGAAGTTTCCAACAATGGTCTTCATCATGGCCTTCTTTGAACAATGTTTACATGTGAGTTTTTCTCCCTCTTTATTGACTAAAGCATTCTTCTTTCCTTTTCCTTTGAATTTCCCCTTTCCTTTGTCTCCACTCTTAAATGGATTTTTACTGCCATCTTGAGGAACTAGTTGCATTTACTCAAAATTCATCTAGTTTTGTAGGGTTAAACATGAGAATTGTGTGTCTCAAATAACCATGCAATCCTCAAATATAATTGAATAGAGTATCTTGAGGGGATAAATCTATACCCAAAATCAAACATTTTTTTCTAATTTCTTGAGTATAGCTTTGCACATCTTGACCTTTAGCTTGCCTAATGTTTTTCCGATCCATAATAGTTCTCTAAATATATGCTAATGGATAAAATTGCCTTCTTTTGCAACAAAAATCATTCCAAGAGGATAAAACCTTACCATGTTTCTTCATCCCCTCTTGAGGTTTAGCTTCCCACCAAATAAGTGTTGCAGCTTCCAATCTAAGAGAAGCTAGCCGAATCTTGGTCGTATCATCTTTGATTCTTTGTATCCTGCAATACACTTCAATCTGGCGAATCCAATTATCCAATTTCTTAGAATTTGCCTCCCCATTGTACATAAGCAATTCAAAATTTATATCAAGCTTAAGAAAAGGAGTTTTATTGTTTCCCCTTGGGGAATTTGGAGGTGTTTGCAAACAGGTAAAAGAAGTGGAAAATGAGGATGAATATGAGGATGACGATGATGGTGAAGGTGGTGGTTTATCACCATTCCCTCCATTCCCTTTTGGAGGCTTGTATAATTTCCCTCCATCTCCTTTTGGAGGTTTTGAGCTCTCTCCATAAAACCTTGCATTCCTCTCTTCATAAATAACCCTTTGCATTTCAGACATCTCAAGGAAATTTTTGTTCTGAAAATTCTTTCATCTTCAAGCATCCCTTCAGGACCTTCTTCATGTGCCATGCCTATTGAATCTTGAGGTGTGTTTCTTCTCCTTGAAATGATTTTAGATGTTGGCTCCACAAGTTCTCCTTCTCCTATTTTAAGCTTCAACCTTGTAAGCATAAGAAAAACACTTGCAAACAAATCAAACCTTCAAAATAACTTGTGGTCTAAAACCAAAATGATCTATAATTTAAAACTTAAGGTCATATACAAATTGCAAGTGAAATTTTATGCATTTTATACAATGGATCAATTTACTAAATACATAAAAAAATGAATTTTAACCAAATGTTACATCAAAATAGAGACAAATAACCATATCTGAAACACATAACACAAAACATGGTAAAGGAGTTAACCCCTCTCTTGGGCTACATTTCCTTGTACACCTTTCAATGCATGGCCACTTTCATTAAGTGGTCCCAAGAGTGTTTAAAGGGATTTACAATGCTTAGACATTAGAACTAATGTCTCCAATGAATCCAAAACTATCAAAAACCCCTATCTAGGTTCTTTCTGTACCTCATTTGGCCAAACATTGAGAAAGTTATGGGTGTTACAAGTTTTTACCCAATTCCATAGCTAATCATCCTCCAATTTGACCCAAACATGGCTTGAATGCCCCAAACATGACACTGATGTGAAAATATGGCCTACAATCACACGCAATGGGTGAAAATTTCAGACAGTTAAACTCTCCACTAACCCACGAGTTCTAAAAATAAGGTCATATGGGCATGCATATGACCAGGTTTAGTATCGAAGATTCTGGGTCAGGGTCTTAGAAAATGTGCCCCTGTCTCTGCTAGCAAGTGGTCACATTGAAGGCAATGTGGCCTAGGGTTGCACCCTCCACGTAATGTGCTCCTAGGCTTGTGAAGGGCCATGTGACCTAGCGACTATCTCTTATGGGTGGTCCCTTGCTATTTTCTCCACCAACGGTCTCTTGCAACGAATATATTCTGGTGGCATGGTCTATGCCCATGGACCTAGAGTTAAGCCCTAGCCCTTGGTCTTACCCCTTGGTTCCAAGGGCATGGGGACCAGGGCTAGGGCTTAGCCGTGGCTCAAACCTCCAAAACGAATTGTGTCAAGCTTTATATATAATTCGCAATCCCATAATGTTAAGTCACATATATGGTGCATTGGTGGAGATGCCTACTGCTTAGTGCTTGGTCGTGGGTTCAATTCTCATTAGACCCAATCTGGCCCAAACAAACTTTTGACCTATCACCAGAGGCCAACTAGAAGCCTCCAATTGGCCCACGTGGCTCTCCCTCATTGTTCCATGTAAAATACACAATTAGCCCATTATATAATAAAATAATTTTTGAGTCAACCACAAAATGGCTCATTTCAATCATCATTGGTCGAATTGTATGTGGTCAAATTCCTAGTCACCTGCCTAGTTAGCGTAAAGACTGCTGACTGAACATACCTACAACCCAACTTTTAAAATTTTAGTTGTTTGGCAATACAATCAGAACACAATATCGAGAGCATACGATATTAGTTTTGACTAAAATAAGTTGCGTTGGATTTAGGTTGCCGATATCTATGGACTGGTACAGGTTTCGAGCATTTTTTAGCACTTTGAATTTTGAGCACTAAACTAATCTCTTGCATCAACTATTGTCAAAAGTTGTTTTAGGTTGCGAAAACTTTGTTGACATTTTTCTATCCATTCAAACTTTGTTCCCTTTTTCTATAAGGAAGTAATAGGATAAGCCAATCTTTAAAATCCCTCTATAAACCTTCATTAATATCCCGTGATCCCCATAAATTAATGAACTCCTCACACATCCTTAGGTATGGGCATTTTCATAATAGGCCTAACCTTATTATGATCAATAGACAATCCCTCCTTGGAAATAATGTGACCTAAATATTGTATTCTATCTTTATAAAACTCTCATTTGCTGAGCTTAAAATACAATTGATGTTCTATTAATGTTTGTAACATTAATTTCAGATGTTCCTTGTGTTCTTCTTCATTTCTAGAATACACTAGGATGTCATCTATGAATACTAGCACAAGACTATCTAGATGTTTGTGGAGTACATTGTTCATTAAACACATGAAGGTTTTTTGTGCGTTAATGAGACCAAAAGGTAACACTATGAACTCATACTGGCTATATATGGTCGTAAAAGTTGTCTTATGAATACCTTCATCTTTTATTTGTCGTTGATGATAACCAGTTTGTAAATCAAGTTTTTAAAAACATAGTTTCTCCCCTCACTTGATCAAATAGATCATCAATTTGGGGCAGCGGATATTTATTCTTGATAGTTAGCTTTTTCAAATGACGATAATCAATGGACATTTTAAATGTGCCATCCTTTAACCTAAAAAAAGGAATAGGGCCCCCCATGGTGAGACATTGGTACTAATATGACCTTTCTTTAAAAGCTTCTGTAATTTTATTTTTATTTCTAGTAACTCCAGCAAACTCATTCGGTAAGGATCTCTAGACATGAGGCTGGCACCTCGTACTAAATTTATGGAGAAATCTATGTCACTATGAGGCAGTAAGTGAGGAATTTCCTCTGGAAAAACATCTTGGAATTCATTGATGACTGGTAAAGTATTTAAATTTCCCTTTTCTCTTTGTTGCTTATTCGTTTCCACCTGCACCATGTATACCTAGCATCCTTTCCTTGCAATCCTTTTCAGCTGTAATGTTGAAATTTTTTGTACTAATATTGGTTTTGGTTTACCTCTAATCAACCGGGTTTTCCCATTTTGACCCACGGAACTCATTGTTTTCTCCAAGTAGTTTATAACAGCTCCTTGTTTCTCCAACCAGTCCATGCCTATTAATAAATCATAGGATCATAAGGGAAGAATATTTAAATTTTCCGCTATGAGGTAGCCATTTAACTCAATGAGACACCATTTTATTCGGCTGGTCACCTTTATTTTGGCACCAGTCTCTAATTGTACCAACCATGCATTCTTAAACTTTTCATATTTTAAATTACATCTTTCCATAGTTTGGCGACTAATATAAATCAAACTAGCCCCTGGACAAATTAAAATAGACACATATTGGTTTAGAATAGTACCTTCAATCTCAATCATAGTATATTGATGCTTCGCTTGTCTATTTTCTAGTGCTACACTGATCCTAAGAATATTTCTTGAAACATCATTGAGAGTTGTTGCTTGATTAATTGCTTGGATATTCTAGACAGATCATGGATTATGTGGGCAGCCCCTTAATAATTGTGGTTTGCCACAACCCCAACACTTCAGTGGTTCCCTTTCCTTGATCTCACTGTTTTTTTTCTTTTTAATTCGTTGGGCTTTGATTTAGTGTAAGACTGTGTACGCTGATGTAGATTTCCCCTATTGAACTTCTTCCTTTAGTGATCCTTTCCAAAATTATTAATATAAGGAGGTTTTTATCTTTTTTCACTCATTACAAACTTGGTTTCGTCCTTGTTGTTCCATGGTTTTAAGCCTTCTCCTATATTCGTGAATTGCTCATAGCACAACTTGACTTTTGTTACTACCTCTTCCACTCACTTAGGATTGTCAAACTTGATTTGTTCCTTGTAAGATGTTGATAAACCATTTAGAGATCATTGTACCTTCACTTTTTCTTCTTTAATATAGGGAGTGTACCATAATAAGTTTACCAATTTTTCTACAAAATCATCCATAGTTAGTTTTCCTAGCGTTAACTCATGGAACACCTTAGCACAATTATCATGATATCGTTCACTCAGGTGCTGAGACTTAAAATTATTTGAAATACCTCCCAAGAAATTGTCTTCTCTTCCAAAAGTTGTACACATTTGGCCTCTTCCCACTAGAAATTAGCTTTGCCATGCAGCTGGTAAATAGTTAGTCCAACCTTCAAATTACTCTCATACTCATATACTTGAAAGTATTTTATCATGTTAAGAAGACAGGCTTCCACATCTTACTCTTTTCCCCATCAAAAGTAGGGGGTTTGATTTTCCTAAACTCTCCCTCTAACTCCATTTCATTCTTTTTCTTTTGTGATTTTCGATACATCTTATCTAATTCAACTCCACATTTAGACTTTTCTGAATTTGTTTCCACCTTTTTCCTTTTCAACCCTTTTGTTTATATGGTTATATGGTTGGACATCTCACTCAAATCCCCTATCATTCATTCCTTCTCTTCACCAGACCTTATAGGTGTTCAATAATTGTTTATGAGCTGAGTCAATTCTTGTTTCGGGTTTCTAATAACCTTGATAAATTGAGAGTTTGGTGGAGAGCTACCTCCTCCCAATTAAAAATATAGCTCTTCACCAACTGCTATGGATGGAGGGGAACTCTTTGTCATTTTGTAGTGATCTGCTTCACTTATGTACCTTATAAAATAATACATCCCACTATGAGTATTTTGTAATGGTATTTCTACACATTTTTCTTGAATATAGATGGGTCTCTAAATTTGACATAAATTAAGGGCCATGCCTCTAAATTAGACATAAATTAAGGTCCATATGACCATCCTTCAGCACATTAAACCTCTTTTTTTGCATTATATAATGTATTTTTAACTTTAATATGTTCATTAGGAAGGTTTATGGATAATTGCATATTTATGCCTAATATTATTTATTTTTGTGGAACATCATGAGAATATTGGGAAAATTATGGGGATTTGGCGGAGGAGATAATCTAGGGACCTGATCCCTACTACAGGAGGATAAATATTAAATAATAAATCAACAAGATATTGTGGAATTATGGCACAAATTGTGGAGCTCCAGTGATTGAGAAAATCTAGGAATGTGTTCCCTGTTATTTAATGGAGATTCCTACTATTGGAAACTAGATCCACTAATCAAGGGATTTTTGTGGGAAAAGCTTCCTCCTGTCATGGGTGATGATTCATAATCATTTTTTATGAGTACGAAGTAAAATTTGCCTCTAGGTGTATATTTTTCTTAGTCTTCTTGTGGAGAGAACTCAAATTTTTGTGACTCCACTATCAGTTGTTGGAGGGCTATAATTGTATTGATGGAATTAATGGAGATTGCTGGCATGTTTAGCTTCTAGATATTGGCCCCCTTCATAAGACTCTAATTTTCCTTTGGCTTGGCCATCCCAGGAGCCTCAGAGCTCTTTTGTATCATTTTCTTTTCATCCTTTCACTTCTTATTCACAAGCATCTCTTGTTCTCGTCTTTTTCCTAACTTTTCGTTTAGTGTTAATGATTTCTTGTTGTAGGATTGAGTTAGATGGTTGAAGTAAGTAATTTTTCAAGATCACAAGCATCATTTCATCATTGGAACAACTTTGGAAGGTTATATTAAACATTGAGTTACTTGGATTAGTTTGTTTATTCCCAAGTCTAGATTTTTGGAAGTCCTTTGTGGAAAATAACAGTAAATTTCTACTATTGTTTAGAGCATTCTATCGAAATTAAATCAAGATGATTCCAATTGCAACATTTCACAAAATTATTATAGTTAATAAATAAAAAAGTCCACATTGAATTTTCACTTGACTAGGTTAGTAATTTGATAGATTTACTAGATCACTACTTCTTGAATTCTAGATTTTAGACTAACAAGTTTCTACCATTTTTTAGCATGGGTTAACAGAAGTGTTTTTGAGTGATTCCACTTGGTGGTGATCTAATATGTATCTTAGTCGATAAAAAAAAATTGTCCCATCCAATTTTAATTGGATTTGGTTGGTCATTCAGTGAGTTATAACTCCCTATAGAAAATTTGTTGTTTCTTGTAGTAAACTACAGGAAACCCTCTAGTAGCCTTCCAACATGCATATATTTGTCCATATTTGTCCATATTCACTCAAGAATCTTGGATACTGTCTATTAGGGTTGAATCAAGAGCCCTAGGATCTAAATCAATTTTTATGGAAGACTAAAAACCACTTAGGACATGGTTCTTTACCCATGCAAAACATTTCAACAATTTGGGTTAATGGACAATTTTATGAATTGGATAATACAATGACGATTTTCTGGATTGCCGCATCCAATGAACTTTGTTAATGGATCTAAACTTTTTGAAATGTAATGGTTGACATTTATTTCATGATATTTACTTTATGCAATTAGAATAGGTTTGTTTCTTGTATTGTATTTCTTGCAATAGGTTAAGGTTTCCATTTTAAGCATTTTATTTTCTGCAATTAGTTTAGGATTTGATTTCATTACATTCACTCCATTACATCATGATAGAGAATGAATGACACATTTTATGTTGCACATATAGTTTTAATATCTATTAAGTTTGTACGAAGCCGGAGTTGATAATTAAAGTTGGTAGCCTTGGGAGTTGCAACATTCTTGTCGCAATACCAAGGCTCTTCACCTTTTGGCGTCGTTGCGAGGGAGGTGTCAAAGTATGCATTGTTTTCTTCCCTAATTGATTCATTTCTTTTAATTTTTGCATAAACAAAAAATTTGCACTATGCATATTTCATTTCAAAAACAAAAAATTGCATTGCATTAGCATTCTTATTGAAAAAAAAAAAAAAAATACTCCTCCAACACCAACCCCCATGGTAAGAATGTAAACTTTGAAATAGGAACTGATATGATTACCCATTTCGTAGAGGTAAAGAAAAAGTGACCCAATTTTGAAAATTGGCAATGCAGAATACACATTTTTTTCAAAGCATATTTTTTACAATTTAAATTTTCTTATGCATCAAATATAAAAAAAAAATTTAAAACGTTAGTGATTTTCATGCTGATTTTCAAATGTGTTGATACAACATCAACCATTTTTTTAGGAGGGCTTATTTTTTACACTTTAAATTTTTTAATGCATTACATGTGGATATTTTTTTTAATGTACATTTTTTTACACTTTAAAATTTTTTAGTCAAATTTCTTTGACAAAAAAAACATATATAAAAAACATATGTAAAAAAACAAAAAAACATTAAAAAAATATCTCGTAAACCATAAAAAAAGAATTGGAAAAAAAAAAACTATAAATTAAGTAACTAAATAAGAAAATTTTAAAAAAGCATTATCAAAGGCTAAAAAAATAAAATTAAAAACAAACTAGTCTAATAAAAAAAAAAAAAAAAAAAAACGATTAAAATTAAGATTAAAACATATAAAAAAAAAAAAAAACCCAAAAATAATAATAATAATAATAATTAAAATTTAAAAGAAGTTATATATTGTAAAATTAAAAAATGAAAAAAGATTTTAAAGTTTAAATATATATATATATATATATATATATATATATATATATATATAGAGGTATATGAATTTAAAAACAAAACCATTTAAAATTAAAATTAAATATATATATATGATTCTTAAAAAATAAAAGACATTTAAAAAAATACTATTTAAAAACAAACCATTTAAAATTTTTAAAAACTATATATATTATTGATGTCACGTACCCATAAGTAAAACTACAGTAAATAATTTTTTTTTATATTGACTACTTTCACATATAATATAACCTTTACTTATCATGTTAAATATATTTACTTGACCTGCATACGAATTCACAACTTAAACTATATAAGAAACATGATATTTATATTACATGTCAATGCGCATGCGTTAACACAATCTATATATATATTTTCGTCAACTGTTGATTGCCCGCTCATAATGTTTCACGGTGTAAATGATATGGTCTTCAATATGTAATTACATAATGTGATAACCCGGAATCACAGATGGCAAGTATTCAATACTTTATTTATGGCAACTGCACTTTCCACATTCCGAGAAATCTAACGGATGTGTTGGCAAGTCCGGCTCTAACCTTAATCCGCATGGTGGCGTTGATGAAGTCCATTTGGCTAGATCAACGGTCGGTTGACATGTGGCCATGTGCTTGTACTGTGGCCTTGGACTTGTCACCTCCGCGCCAAAACCCATCCCGAGGTCACCGGCTAACGGACGATGCGGATGTGCTCACCGCAGATCCACGGCTCCAACTGAGCCATGAGTCGGTAATTGAGCTGGCTTATTTGTATGTTGGCTTTTGTATCGCGGCTTTAGTCTTCCATTCCATTATGCAGCGTTGTAGCTGGAGCTCTGCAACCTTCCAACGTTGTTTCACTTTCTCTGTCATCCGAGGTTCACTGGCATGCAGCCATGGCTTCCAGGTTCTGCATACTTCGACGTTAATGGCGTTGGTTCATCCAGGTCTTGATTTCACACATAAAGAACCATACCCTCCAAAGCTTGTTTTTACAGTTTGCTTTACGGTTCTGCCAGGGTTTGTGCTAACGTGTATTCATGGTGGTATGCAGATGGTCACCGCCCTCGCATCTGGAGCAAGGGGTTTCCTCCGTTCGTCGGCTACCCAACACCGGTAAGGGTTGGAACACTGGCTTTATTCGCATGTGGGTTTTTAAGATTAGCTAAAACATTATTCCCTTGGCAGGGATTACGGGAATGACTCAATTTCCTCTCTGTTCAAGCTCGGAATCTCTTTTGCTAATGAGGCCGAGAAGTATCAGTTCATATATGTACATTCTTGGGTGTCGTTGTTGTTCTATTTCGCAATATTAGACTGGTTCTTCTGAACCCAGCTGTAATCCTAATTGTTAACTCTGTTTTTCGAACCTCAAGGCATTCTTGCCTAGTTTGACTGTGAAACATGTGTGTGTTCAAGCGCACAGTGATATATATTTACTCAGTCTCTTATGTATGGATATATACTTGGTCTTTACCGTTTCAATATCATGAGTAGCTTTGTGCCTGGTTAAAATAGTTGTATGTATTTCCGTCGAGGCACTGTGTATTTCTTTCCTTAATGTTTATGAATGTATCTTTAGTTTATGGACGCCGGCTTGGTGCCTCGACCAGCCTAGCGTAAGCTACGGCTCGGCCCGAGGGGTTTCACCAAGCGGCATTTCGATGTGAAGAACCGCCGGGGTTATGGACTTACAGTCACAGTTTCCCCTCGCCTCGGCGTTCCAGTTTATACTCACATTTTGTTTTCGTTAAATGAAATAAGGTGCTTTACATAACATGCAGTACAGTTATTCTTTGAATGCGTATTCATATGTATAAGATATCGTCGGAATGTATTTCCTCTGCAATCTTTGTAGTGTTTATGGCCCGGTTGTTCATAAGTAAGGTTCTGTGATAATAGTTCTTGGCTTACTGTAACATATACAACGAAGATTTCATTGCTCTGTTCTCTCGCTTGAACGCGAGCCTTTAGATTTAGTTTCTGTGTATACAATATATTACCAGGGTTTTACCCCATTCAAAGTTACAGAGAACGACTGTATGTTTCGTTGCTTTTGCTAAATAGTTGTATATATACATGTATCTTTATGCCGGCTTCTCTATCATACTTGTTCGCGTTTTTCCTCATTCCTGTTTTATAAACACAGGGTTCTGTTCCGAGTAAGTTATCTACACTGTAATTGCAACCCTTCACAGTATATACTAGGGTTTTTGTGGAGTACTGTAACCGCAGTCTCTGTTAATACTTCTCATGTAGATTCTTAGGTTCTTTCTTCAGATTCTTATTCTAGTCCGCAATGCACTTGACTCTGTGGTTTTTTTTATAATTTACACAGTAGCCTATACATGTTTCCTAAGGCTGGATTTGTTGTCTATAATGCACACAGAGTATCATTTCTATTTTATCGATAATGTCTCATAATAAAAGCAGTTAATACTTAACTTATTTCACTTTTCTCTTTAGAGAACAAAAGTAAACATTTAATCTTTTAACAGTTGCATAAGCAAGAAGCCATACCTGCTTCTGTGCCAAACCTCTTTATGATGCTTGTCAATCCACCCGTCCGTAGGAAGTCTTCGCTGAGCTTCCACCCCCAAGCACTTACAGGTCCTACTCGACCGCAATAACACTGGTCTTCGCCAGTCAACGCTATCTGATCCTAACCAGACGTAGCGTGCACAGGAAAATTTCCTTTTTCCCTTATACTATCTGATCCTAACCAGCATAGCATTCATTTTTTCATTTTTTTTTTCTCTGTCATCTGATCCTAACCAGACTTGGCATTTTTCCCCTTTTCCTCTGGGGTCTCAACTACCTCCAAGTAGTTAGGGTAATTGATTCCTCAGTTACTAACCATGATTAATCATAACTCAATTCAAAATGGTACCAACACAACTGTCTTTTTATTAACATAACATTAACAACAGGATTACACATATTTTAAATAAAGTCTTTGTTCCATATTTACTTCACTAGTTACTAGCATTTACTTTTCACAAGGGTGTTACAATTGATTATAGAAAACCATTTACACATTTAAAAGGTAAATTTTGAATAAATAAAAATCGTTTATATATATATTTCGA
>APFE031064573.1:116451-214559 GCA_000404065.3 Pinus taeda
AACAAGATATGACTCTCCAAATGTGTCGTATCTTAGGCTCTATTTTAGGAGATTAGTTAGCTAGTTGGTTTGAATAGCATTTAATGTAAATGGACACTTGTTATTTAATAAGTGATCCATAAATAGAGGTAGTTAGGACATGGAGCTTATAAACAGCTCATTGCAAGAGTGTTTGGTAGTTCGGGTGTGAGCTCTCGCAAATCAATTATGTAATTATTTTTTCTGATTAATAAAATTATGTGTCTGAGGACACTTATGCCATTAGAGAGATGAGGTTTTATAAGTTAAGGATGGGTCAGAAGTCTCATCCGCCAAGTTCAACTAGTTAATTGCATCTCACTCTTTCACTCATGCAATGTGGAAAAGCCAAATTAAGAAGGGTTATGATTTTGAGGAATGGGGACAACAGTCAAAAGAAGAAATTTCTGGAAAGCCCAAGTAATCACATTTCTCCAAGCCCTCCACCCACTTCATATCCATTATCTATCCACCATTCATGCATCCCATTTCTTAAGAAAAAAATAAATATTTCAAGAACAAACCCTACACTCTGTCTCACCCTGAAAATTTCTTGAAAAAAACACATAGAGCACATCCTCTCTATTTTCACAAACCTACACTACTCCCTTTGAGCCCTAGCATCATCCTCTACACCCTTTACATCATTTCTCATCACTCATATAGTTAGAAGATCCTGAAAGAGAAGGAATGACTGTTACAGGAAGGCAGCATGTTTCTACAAGAAGTAAGAAAGAAAAAAATTGTTCTAAAACCCAAAATGGTAGTGCCTAAGAGAGACTGAATCAAAACAGAGAAATGCAAGGCCATTAGGCAATCATCTAGGCCATAAAAGAGAATAAGAAGGCAGCAAAAGGAAATACGACATTCACCATCAAAATAGAAATCACATTGTGGTGACGAAAAGAGGCTTTCCAAGAGATCTCTAATCTATTTCTAGCTTTTGTACAAGGCCTAACAAATGTTATAGAAAGGGGAGAAAGGCATGGAAGTCAAGTTGAGGGCCTACCCTAGGCTTAGACTATCATTTCTGCTCAAAACAAGTTTAAACAAGGTTTCTTGTAGTACTAAAGGAACTTATACAGGGTTTCTTGTAGTACTAGAGGAACTGCTATAGGGTTTCCGATAGTACTATAAGAATCGCTACAGGGTTTCTTGTAGTTTACTATAGGAAACACATGTTTACTACAGAATGTCCTAGTTCTCATCTAAAGGTGTTTTGAAGGTTTTAGAGGTGTCCAAATGGTGGAAAAAGGTACCAGGAGGTTGGAAAAGGATGTGGAAGATCTAACCAAACTAAAATATTCAAGAACCCATCTTGAATAAGGGGAAGAAGGTAGGTTAATTGTTTCAAGAAACACTGTGATTTTTTATGCACAAACAGTTTTGGAAAAATGAGTGAAAATGGAATGAAGGTTTCAAGGGAGAGAATACGAATGAAATGAATGTACAAGCAAACATGGTTGACTTGCAAAGAGGAAAGTTATGTTTTTTTGCTTGAAATATTGTTAAGCAATCATGAAAATAAAAACTACATTTTTTTTGCTTGTCCTTCTAGAACTTATAGCCAATATTCTCAAGAGAAAGGATTGAGGAATGCATAAGAGAGAGGCCACCAGGGCCATGAATGAGGAACAATAAGGTCACTAAGTTGCTAAGAGGATGAACAACACTTTTAGTAGGGGGTATGATGGGCCTCTAAATTATACATAAATTAAGGGCCATGCCTCTAAATTAGACATAAGTTAAGGCCCATCTGAGCATCCTTCAGCACATTAAACCTCTATTTTTGCATTAGATAATGTATTTTTAACTTTCATATGTTCATTATGAATGTTTATGAATAATTACATATTTGTGCCTCATATTATTTATTTTTGTGGAATATTATGAGAATATTGGGCAAATTATGGAGATTTAGAGGAAGAGACAATCTATGGACCTTCTCTGGGCTATTATAGGAGGATCAATATTAAATAATAAGTTAACAAGATATTATGGAATTATGACACATATTATGGAGCTCCAATGATTAAGAAAATCTAGGAATGTGTTCCCTCCGATTTAATGCAGATTCCTATTATTGGGAACCAAATCCACTAATCAAGGTATTTTGGTGGAGAAACCTTCTTTCTTTTATAGGGAATGATTCATAATACTTTTTACAAGAACCAAGTTGAATTTTCCTCTAGGGGTGGATTTTTCTTGCTATTCTTGTGCAGAGAATTCATATTTTTGCAGCTATAATGTCATTTCTTGCAAGGATGTAATTGTATTGATGGAAATAATGAAGACCAGTGACATGTTCAACTTCTAGATCTTGTTCTCCTTCGTAAGACTCTTAGTCTCCATGGGCTTGGAGATCCCAAGATCCTTCAATACCTTTTCTATCATTTTCTTTTCTTCCTTTCACTTCTTATTCACGTGCATCTCTTGTTCTTGTATTTTTTATATTTCTGCATTTAGTATTAATGATTTCTTGTTGTATGATTGGGTTAATGGTTGAAGTAAGTTATTTTTCAAGACCACAATCATCATTTCATCATTGGAACAACTTTGGAAGGTCATAGTAATCATTGAGTTACTTGGATTACTTTGTTTATTCCCAAATCAAGATTTCTGGAAGTGCTTTGCAGTAAATAACAATACATTTCTACTATTTTTTAGAGCATTATAACAAGATTCAATTGAGTTTATTCCACTTTAATTATATAAAAAAAAAATCTAGTTAATAAAAAATATTACCCCATTACAGTGACACTAGTTCTCGAATTTTTAGATTGTAGACTAGCAATTTTCTGATTTTTTTAGCATCGGTTAATGAAGATATCTTTCAGTGATTCCAATTGGAATGGATACCTAAGAAATCCTAGTTGATAAAAAAAATTTCCCATCCAATTTGGATTTGATTTGGTTGTTCATTTGGTGAATTATAAGTCCTTATAGAAAATTTGTTGTTTCTTGTAGTAAACTACAGGAAATATTGTAGTAGCCTTCCAACATGCATATACTTGCACATATTCACTTAATAATATTGGTTATTGTCCCTTAGGTTTGAATCAAGACCCATAAGCTCTAAATAAATTAGTATGGAAGACTAAAGATGACTTAGGATTCGCCTCTTTACCCATGCAAACATTTGAACAATTTGGGTTAATCGAAAAATTTATGAGTTGGATAATATAATGATGATTTTATTGATTGCCACATTCAATGAACTCTGTTAATGGATCTAAACTCTTTAAAATGTAATGGTTGACATTTATTTCATGATATTTACTTTATGCAATTAGAATAGGTTTCTTTCTTCGTATTGTCTCTCCTGCAATACCTTAAGGTTTCCATTTCGAACATTTCATTTTCTATAATGACTTAAGGATTTGATTTTGTTACATGCAATCCATTACATCATGATAGTGAAGGAAGGAAACATTATATGCTTCAAATATAGTGTGGATACCTCTTAATTTTTTACGAACATCAGGTTGATAATTAAAGTTGCTAGTCTTGGCAATTGCAACATTCTTGTTGCAATATTGAGGCTCATCAACTATGGTGGTCCCTTTTAAATCTAGTCATAAAACTAGGCTCTCATACGACTTGTCATTATCCACCTTAACGCTTAAAAAAAAAAGGTAAAAATCTTTAACTTTCTAACACCCCTACTTATCTACAAAGATATTCAAAAGAACTTTGCACAAATGAACATATTGGTTGTAGATTTAGTGTTCTACAGAACGAGAGCTTCCTTATGGATGCTTCTGTAAAATTCATTTTATTCTTTTGCTGGCTACTACTCTCTACGCTTAGCATCTACTCATGCTCCTATTTCTATACATTTTCCTTGTTGACATTACTATAGACCCCATGGTTCGGTTGCTCGCATTGTAAAGGGTCCATTAGTACATTTATTATAAAGTCCCATATGTATTATCTTATTTTTACTGAAGGAATGATTTTACTTCATTCATTCGACTAAGCTTTGAGAGGTGCACTTGATTTAATTTCCTAAGGCTAGGTCTTTACGTTTACAAATATGGGATTTCCCTTAAGCATGGGAAATTTGAATAAAAATCTTCAAAACTTTATACAAAACCTTTTGAAAGATTAATTTTCCAATAAATAATTTTGATTTAAAGGACAATGGTTTTGTTTTTTTCAATGGTTATAATTTCAAGATTCTCCAACCACCATACACAACACCTTGTGTAATGTGTATGTCCTAAGTTGGGCGATTCGTTGATGATCACATGGTGGCCTTATGGCTCCTATAAAATGAAAGATGAATGGTTACGATGTAATTTGTGGATCCAATGGTGGAAGTATTAACAACTAAAACCCTAAGTTATTTTTTGTTGGGAATCCTCTTTCCACCTTGTTTCATTCTGTTCGTTTCTATAGTGTTGTCACCCTTAGGCATTACCATTCAAATTTGAATTCTAAGTGGAGGTGGTTGAGCCCAGGCTAATGTTGACACAAAATCTCTAGTAATAAGTTTATTTGTGCTTATAATAGTCTAATTTTAGCTCACTTCTCTTCTATTTGCCCTTTACGCTTGGAAGAGCTTCGAGTTCTCTGCTTTATGGTGGTTTTATTTTTGGGTTCTTATTATTAGGCTCAGAAATGTGCTTATTTGTAGAAATAGAGGTGTAATCGTCTTTTCTTTTGACTTCCTCCACTATTTTTAAAAGGTAACCCTTGTCTAAACCCCAATCAGGTTTTTTTTTTCTTTTCTTCCTTTCTCTTTAGCAGTTCTATTTCGAACCCTTCCCCTGACTCTTCTAATATTTTGTTGCAGTAACTCCCTAGCTTCACTACTTCCAAGTGAAGCCTCCTATAGGTAAATGCTTTTTGGAATAACAGTCTTCTTTCTAGATAATATTCATCTTCACCATACATTTCTTTTAAAACCCCAAATATCTATCCCACTCTCTAACTCAACTTATTTTCATTATTGTATATCACCCAAGCTAATTCACACCTCCTTTGTACACTAGAGTTTGAGCATTTTCTGATCCGGACCGAGATGAAGGCCCCCTTACCCTTCTAGAGATGGGTTTTTTCCTAACTTAGGGTTTATACCTTTCTCTTTTTCAAGATTCTCCTTTTATTTAGATCTATAGCATTTAATTTATTATTCCTTATTTTTATAGGTATAATGAAATGCTTTATGACATGTTTGGCCACCATGTTTGGCCACCATGTTACTCTGGATCTTCATAGCTCAGTGGTTTTCCTATATACAAAAGGATTTCCTCATGGCATCAAATTATGCTGGGTTAGATTCTAGACACAATATGGTTCTTAGTTTGATTTGTTTTATAAATTAGAAGTTATGAATTGAGTTTACATTTGTCCAAATACGAATTCTTAGATAGGAACAAATACTCTCCTCGGTGCAAGGAATCTTGTCTAAGGATTTTTAATTAACAAGTATATGTTTTATTTGGGTATTTACCCATAGCGGTCTGTAGGCATAAATGTATTTAATTTTAATTTTTTAGAAGATCATGTATTTCTATTCTTTCGGCCAGAGGAAGTTTCCTGAACCTGTAATTGTCAAGAAATCTCTATTTTCTATGTGGTCGAATGAGTTTGCAGTTAAGAAATTAATGTGCTTGTAATGTTTGTTTTAAATGTTTAACATTATAAACTACATATAGTTGAATAAATAATGTTTTTGTAGCATTTTCATAAGAGTAAGCAAACATATACACCTCTACGTTGTAACCTTTTTCTTATTTATTTAATATATTTTTGTGTTCATGATAATGTTCAACATTAGCATCCTGATGTATTTATGTGGCATGCATAATTTTATTTGGATTATGTTCCATCTGGAATGTCATTATATAACATAGTAATAGAGACAACTTATATGTTTCTATTATTTCCTGAGCTGGAAAATTTTTTAAGCATCGTTATGGAAAATTTGTTCGTGTGTTGTTATGTGTTCTCTTTTTAATTTTATTTTTTTCCACCATTTTTGACTATTTCTGATCTCCTAAATTTTCCTAAAGTTCATAGTTATTCCCTCTCTGAATTTTAAGTACAACATCAACTTGATTTTTTTCCAAATAACAATATTTCTTATTTTTCTACTCAAATTTGTATTATATTAAGGAAGGTCTACTACAATTTGTGCACCCCATATCCTCTATTTTGAATGATTTTCTTCAAGATTCTTAGTTTCAAATTGTGAAAATGTACATGATCTTCAACTCTCAATCATGGTTCTAGTTGAATTCCATGACTAACTTACTATCAAATATGGTTATAGCCCATAATGTCGCAGCTGGAATCATGTTGTATCTAAATTTTCCATTTTTAATGTACTTATGTTAGTGTCTCCTTCCAATGATGGCCATTTGTAAAAGGAGAGAAACATCATAAGGCCAACATCACAACCTTCTGATGCATCCATAGCTAAAGGAATTATAATAAAAATATTTCTCTATCATCGTAAATAATTTGAGTTGGGTCTAAATCTATTAGAAATAATATAAAAACCATTATCAATAATTAAATATATTTATTCATGTCAAGACTAATAACCACTAATTCGAGTTGACATCATCAACAGACCGAGAAAGGATTTCTATCTATAACTCTGAGGGTAAATTTTTTGTGGAATTAAACTCTTCTCATAACATGCTAGATCACGATATTTATATTAATCATTCAAGTTATTAATTAATTAATCAATTCAATTTATCATGAAACTCACTTCATACTGTATATACTAGCTAATAAATCCGAGAAATAGTGTTTATTATCTAGTTTCAAATAAAATAATTTAGCATAAAGTCTCTCCATTTGATAATCACCAATTCCTAGAATTCCATCAACTGCATATAAAACCCCTACACAATATCTGTGTATGTAATATACCCATATTCATTTATGATCACTTAAGATCTACACACCCTGTTACAATCATCTAATACTTAATTAGTTCCTCTTACCATGCAAGAACAAAATTGTGAGGTTACAAATTAACCAGAGTAATTTTCATATAAATAGTGACTAGAATAACTTGCTTACAAGAGTGACTGGAATACCCTGCTTACAACAATGACTAGAATAACTTGCTTATCCTCAATACATTAATTAATTGGATTATAACTAGAACAAAAGCTCTAATCATATACCAACTGTTTATTTCTTATGAAAATACACTTTTGCCCCCAACCATGAACCATCACCACCTGTTCCCCTTGAGTTGAAATCTCATTGCCATCTAATAGACAACCTCTTCTAGTTCTAGAAAAGTTATTTTATCCCTTGCTTCCTTAACATATTTTTCCTTAGCAGCATTCAACTTTGTTGGGTCTACTAACCCAATAGCCTAGGATTTTTCCTATATTTTGAAAAAAGTATCTCCCCATTTCGTTAATGCCCACAATTTTCTCCCACGACACTTTATTCATCCTTACTCTGTGTTCTTTCTACACTTGGTGATTTAATAGATTTTTCTCTCCAATCATATTAAATCTCATGAAGCAACCCCTAGGGATTTTTAGGAATGATTTTAGGAATGTTTGTCTTGATCTTATCCATGGACACTGGTTTCCAGATCTGGGCAATAATCTCTTTAGTTCATGTGTTTCTTTCCCAAGTAATCTCCAATTTTTTTTTTTTGCATTCATAAAATTTATTTATTACATCACCATACTTTATTTCAAATTGAGCTCACTATGCCTTTTTAAGCCATCATAAACCTAAAATAGTTCAATCTAAAATAAAAGATGTTACATAGAAACTGAAGGGTCATCAACTCCATAAATGGTCATGTACAAAATAACACTCAAAATAGGTGGGAATTGAACCGATGCTTTAAACATCTAGGGAGTGCCTTAATAAGAAACCCCATCAACATCTATCCAAAACTCATGACCATTTTTTTGAATAATTTATTATTATTAATATTTTATATAGAAACTGAATGGGTTTATTAGATTTTGTAACTTAATTATTTACCTTGAGTTGCTTTTTTTCATTGAGCAATGAAAATATTTTTTATTTAACCTTAAATATTAAGGTATACATATATATTTCATATGAAATAAGATTAGTTAATATGATATTCAAAACAATTTAATTTAAGTTTATATTGAAATATTTATAAGAGAAATAGAAATTTTTTTTCCTAATTTTATTACTTTATGTCTATAAAGTTATTATAAAATTATATTATTTAACATAGACATCAAAATAATTTTTTTTTTTTATGATTAGAATAATGAGAGTGAAATATCAATGAATAAAGTCAACAAAATGAGAATGTGATTATTATTGTTTTATAATTCTTTTAATTAAAACTAATCAAATATCTATAATAATTCTTGTTTTTATTATATCCTACAATAAATTTTCATTTAAAATATTGTTTTTTTATGGGACACATGTTGACTCTACTTTGAACAAAAATAAAAATTTCACATCACCCTTATACCGCTAATGCATTGTTAAATGAGCCTCTCATCTCAATAATTTTATCTAAATATGTTTATAATTTCATGAATATTTTCTAATGTTAAATTGTGAGTGTTGTTCTAGTAAACTTAGCTATGGTTTTTTCCATGGTTTTCTTACTTTGGTGTAGCTTATTTATAGGCCAAAAGGCTCCATGATCATTCATCTTGCTAGCTAGTGGGATCAAGCAATGATGTTTTTACTATTGTCTTTAGACACCACCCTTTCTCTCGATGGTCCGTGATACTAATATGAGGAATAGATACAAAGCTGGATGGAGATTTTACATACAATTTCTCTCATAGATTTACACGAAGGGCCATGGCTGTGAGCAAGAAAAATATGAAACAATATTGTATTAGTTACAAAGTATAGCTTGTGATAGGAATCAGGGGACTTACAATTTTTTTTTGTCATTAGAATGCAGACATAGAACATTGCTTGGTTGAATTTGTTAACTTGTTTGAGTCGAAGGTAAAAGGTAACAAGCATAAGGAGCACCTTAGGGAATTTAGAGCCATCATTATTGAAGCCTATGCACAGTATGAGAATCCAAGTTTTGCATAGCATAGAACAGTGGCTCGAAAGGCTGACCTAAGGAGAGTTTTGGAAAAGGTTACCTTGCAATCACTGAGTCGAAGGTTGACAATGAAATAAATGGAAAAAAGTCTCAGAGGGTGCATCGATGGTGAGGAAGAATGAGGGATTGCAGAACCATGGAAATGTTAATGGCTATCACATTTAAATAAACCCTCCAGAATGAGCAAGGATGGAATTTCTTACAGGAGGCGGTGGAAACGTAGTGCAACATGTGATAAATAGAGTCGTCACGATGAGAGGGCTAGTGAGTCAGCGATGCTAAACTCTATAATTGTCCCATTTTTGATACCTAATATTATAATTATCCTATTTTTTACAAGCCTTAAGAAGACCTTTATGTAAATATTTTGGTTTCCACTATTGCATTCATAAAGAATGTGGACTTGGGACTGATTATCTTTAAAAAGGTTGGTAGATTAGTGTTTTTATGATTGATGTTGAATTTCATGTTGTCTTAAGGATTTCTTTTATCTTATGCTAGCCTTTAATAAATTGTGGAGCACATGTCAAAAATAGGAAATATATATCTTAACTATGGATTCCTACACCAAGCTTGAGATTCCTACACTAGGGTTTGAGCAATGTACAATGAGTTAGCTGGAAGTTTGGTTAATATTTCCTTGGACTCTAATGAAGGAAAGCAACACTTATCTCTCTTGATCATCATAAACAAACTCTAGATTATGATCTCCTTTTGACCAAACTTGGCTCGATTTGGAATCTTACAATTTGACAGCAGCTGAATGAATATTTGCTGTTGAAGAATCTTAGATCAACTTCTATTTTCCTTTCTTGTATAGGCTGAATATAGCCATGATTACTAATTGTAAATTCTTATAAATTCTAGTCTTCAAGACGTAATAGGATGGATATACTATTGGTAGTTATCTTCAGGAATTTAAGTTGAACTCTTTTATCCCTCAAGACCTTTTGCGACAGGACCGCAGAGCATCTGATTTACTAAAATGAGTTTTATATCAATAAAGCAACCTTTAATGCCACATTTAAAATATATCTCATGTAATATTTTTCATGTTTTTAAATACTTTGTAATTTATCTCTTTTCTTAAGAAGGAATCGAGTTGGTTGTCTAGGGCAGAGGAAACCCAACTTGTTATCCTTAAGTAGGCAGCACAAGCTATATGAGTTTCTTGTGAATATAGTTGTGGAATGCAAAGGTGATGGTATTTATTGTTTGACTTGGTGTAAAAAAAAATTATTACATACTATGATGGTTAATTCCTTTGGTTTGAGAATGAAATAATCTAGATCTGGGATGAGTAGTGTGAATCTTAAAGAGTTTTATGGTGTTTAATATTTGTCTAGTTCTTTGAGTTCAAGATACTCTTTTGAAATTACTATCGAACCTTTTTTAAACTCCTTCATTAAGAAATTTACTCTTAGTAATTCCAGGTCTAGGTCATAGTTTTAAAATACTTAGAGCTTGTCAAGGTTAAGGGTTTGGTTGCATTAAGTTCATCATATGTTTTCATATTATGTTTTCTTAAGTAAATTTTGAAGTGGCTTTCGGTATTTGTATTTTCCTGATGAATGTTTTGTATTATTAAGATATGAGTGATCTGGAATTTAAGGTTATGGGATTGTTAGGTATTTTTCCTTTAAAGTTTGTTGTTAATTATATTAATTAAATGAATTTAGGCTAAACATAAGTGAAAATACAATAACCTTGGAGGTTACCCTTTAATCATTCATTATTGCCTTCTCAAGGATTTTGGGACAGGGTCCCCTAAGGTCAATTTTTGGGGAAAAAAGCCTAAGTTTTGTTGTAAAGAATGTAAAGTCTCCACAAGATGTGGTCTCAGAGTGCGTAGATAGTAAAGTGTCATAAAGGGTTTTACCCTTCTTTTATGTAATTTGTGTTAGCTTTAGTAGATCTCCTCATGGTTAAAAAGGAGAGTCTTAGACAATCTAAGACATGAAGGAGATATCAATGAAGATGAATGTAATGGGTCAGTAGAATCAAGAATGAAGAAGTCTTAGAGTAGAAGACATGCTCTGCAGCTGTGTGTATAGAGGCGTAGAGAAGGGATTGTAGCTAAGTGTGTAGGATGGTTTGGAGTCTGCAAGTAGAATTGGAGTATTAATTAAGAGATTATTCCAGCAATTCCTGTGTTTTTGCTATTTATTTATCTTATGAATGAATGTGCTATTATGTATGATGAATGATGGGTTTATCAATTAATATTGTATTGATGCACGATTCTACATAATTTATATTTTCATATGAATGTAAGTAATAATAACTATTTACGTGAAGAATATATTGCTGCATGTCAAAGTTATGGAACACTTAAGCTAATATTGTTAATTATGGAGTTATGAGTAATCACAGAGGCACATAAGTGGTTGATTCACCTGTTTAGGGTCCACGAAAGACAGTTGTGAACATTCATAGAGGTACAGAATCTTATTGATGGAAGTTATATCCATAAGCCCTAAAGTCTTATCGATCTGCGTGAAGGCAATTTTAAGGCATAAAATGACATCATGCTCATCTCTGGGTGCAGAAACCTGGTTCTGGCATCCCTCATACTAATTTAGGTGAGACTTTAGTCTGCACTCCACGGGTTGATGCTAAAATGGTCAGTAGCATAGGGATTTTTTTTGGAAAGCTTAACTCTGAACCTGGGTTACGACCCACTAAGCCAACAAATGGTTACATTGTCAGGACCAGGATCTGCATAAAGAGATGTGTGATGTCGCATCACTAGAATCCAGCAAAGAATGAAATTGAGGAGTGGTTGGATAAGAAGATCCACAAATTTCCGACGCAAGAAAACATAAATTTGCATGTGACAAATGAAATGTGGTTGGATAGGTATATGTACATAGAGATACATGATATTTCCTTTTATTCCTTTGCGATAGAGTTATACAAGTGGATAGCTAAATTGGTAGATGACTAGGGAAGGTGGAGGCTTGACGATCCAATAGTATGGACCCTTCAGGTAGTGTGGAGATTAGAAGCCTTTAAAGATAAGATCGTGCATGCTATCAATCACTGGCTTCATCGTGTCATCAGAGGATTTGTGATAGAATTCATGGTCGATACCTTAGTCGGCTATAATGAAGCATCGCCACGCTTCTTCAATGGACCGCGAGGTAAGTATTTGAGATCTTTGAATACTTGGATTAAAATTCTCTTGTGTGAAAAGCAGGTTATTCCATTACCTTGATGTTTGGAGCTACACGAAGTGGAAAGTTATTCAGGGATGGAGGGAGAACAAGTCCTGAATATAGCCCGTTGATTGACCCTACTCTAAGTGACAATGAAGGAGCAGCACAGGCTTCATCGTAGAGTGTTGTTCAGTTAATAACACAACGGTTCCTGTGAATACCCATTCACCCACACCATCTCCATATTCACCTCCACAACATACACATTTGCCCACACCACCTCCACCTTTGTTACCATTCGATATGGAAAATGAAATGAAGTTGACAGTTTTCAAGGGCTTTGGAAATGAGGACCCGAACCAGTTTTCATTCATTGTGAAGGTCATGTGGACAACTTAAAATATTTCAAATGATCAGATGAAGAAATTAATGTTGGTTACTACTTTGCAAGATCACGTGCTAACATGGTACATTAAGTACTACATCGATAATCCGACGGCTGTGTTGGCAAACATTTAGACTGCGATGAATAAGGAATTCAGTAGGCGAAAGTGTGAAGCACAAGCAATTATTGGATTCAACTAAATCATGATGATGCCTGATGAAACACCCTAGGAGCTGAATTAGAGATTCACATGCCAAATATGTGAAGCTAACATGAATCTTATGGATGGGCAACACGAATGGTTTGTTGCTTTTCTCTTGCCTAACTGAAGGGTTGCTTTATCATGGAAAAATATTGGGACCTAGGCGGATGCCCTGGAGATTGTCATGAGATTGCATGAGACACCAATTCAAGATACCGCTTTGGGAGTTCAACATATTCACGTGAAGTTGTAGAATATTTTCCTAGAGTTCTAGAGTCTATTGAATGATAGAGCGACATGGTCAAATGTGCATGAAGAAGTGTTTTGCCTGAAGTGTAAAAGCCAGGGGCATGATAAAGATCACTGCCTTGTCTTTGCGAATTATGTTGCAGGAGGAGGGCCAATGCCTGAGGCTGAAAGATCGAGTAGGGCCAAGTACGAGACTCGCATTATGGTGCACTATCTGTCAGGTAGCTAGAAAACTTGTGTTAAACAATTTTCACTTGATGCAGCAATTTTTACAGACACCCTAACAACACTTCTACAACTTCTGGAAATCAATGGGCCACGACAAGTGTAACTGCCACAGCTATGAGCTGATGATGGAAAGAACACCCACGTATCGAATGCAGATAGAGACTCAACCTCTTGATCAAGGCGCTGGGGGAGCGTGTGGTGGATATCAGGGGCACAGAGGAGGCTGAGGAGGAGGAGGACCTGTGAGAGGTCAGGGGAAAGTTATTTGCTACAATTATGGGGTGCCACGACACTACACATGAGAGTGTATGAACCCAATTCACCTGTGATGCCGATATTGTACTCAGTTTGGCCATGTGAAAGAAGATTGCCCTGTATTGATAGCTAAAATATAGGAGAAAAGGGTGCAACCTTAGCAGCTTACCCAGAACCTATAGATGATGAGGGTTGAACCCTGTGAAGAGGATCCTAATGTGAAAATTGTGGTATGAAGTGGAATGATGACTTGCAAGGATAAGGGAAAGTAGCCTGAAGAGAGTGAATGGGTCTGCAAGGCTCCAAAAAATTAGGTTGGGCTTGACTTGGAGTGCATGAAAGAAACTTTCATGGAAATAAAGAAAAGCTTTGTTGAGGCCTCTACCGTAGGAACTCAGGATCAGTCATCTAAACAAATGGACCCCTCCATACTTACGACCCTTTTGGAGACCTGTATGAAGTTGCTACATGGTAGCAAGGCCAGGAAAGGCCTACATGAGTTGATAAATAAATGCACTGGTAAAGAAAATGCTCTTGAAGGACCTCGCATAGTTAGAAAAATTGGTAAGAATAAGGCAAGAATAGGGTGCAATATGAGGTTCACTGTGCAAATAGGGGAGTATAAAATGGATCACGTTAATCTAGATTTGGGGTTGAATGTGAATGTTTTGCCTAAAAAGAGATGGGAAAGAATGGGGAGATCTATGCTGTAGTGGTCTCTGATTCAATTGATGATGGCAGATCAACAAAAGATTATCCCCATGGAAATATTGGAGGGAGTGACAGTAGATATTGAAGGCACAAGCACATTGGATGATTTCAGAGTGATAGAGATTGTCGATGACATCAATTGACACCCCACGCTCCTTGGGATCAACTAGGATATTGACATGTGTTAATGTCGATATCTTCATCCCTCCATCAGTGATCAAATTCTATTGTTGCATTGCATATTAGGTGTCTCACTCAGTCAGTTGCATTCCATTAGGAACATGGATCATCTGATGGTAGTGGTTTGTTGTACATTTTCCCTCATTCCCTTCACCTGCTAGCTCATTTCCATTCATCTAGATCATCTGTAGTCATTTTTTGCCTTTAAATTTGCAACGGTCATGTTTATGGTTTCAGTTTCATGAGGTCTAGGGTTTCGTCAAAAAGGTCTTCAAAAGGTTCAATAACGGTCAGTAGGCACATGACGAGGTTGAATAAAGTTCCAGTACCAATCAATTCCATTAGCATATGCTCAGAAATGCATCTTTCCTCAAAACCCCGTTTTCAGGAAAAACATAGTATTTTATGTTTTCATGTATGTAATTTGGTGTAATTCCAATTTTTCATATGTAACAGTTTCAGTGGAAACCCTGGTCACCTTGCCAAGATTTAGCACTTCGTCACCTACAAGGAAAACAAAAAGTCGAGTCATTCAGTTAATTAGAGGCAAAATAAAGAAAAACTACCTAAAAATAGAGTGTGAAAAACAAATGTCAAATGTAAACATTACAAAAGTAGGTTTTATGAGTGAAAAATTAAAGTCTTTTGTATATAAGTTATTTCTTTTTTTTAGAAAACTCATTTGCATCCAAAAAGCAAGAGAGACTTAGAGCAAGCTCGTGGTAGCAAAATCACAGCAAAGAGTTTCACTTTCGGGGACACGGCGCATTGGCTGAGTGGCGTGGCACATAGGGCTGGTGCGGCGCATTGGGCCACCCTCCACAGTGTAAAAAATACAATGGCACAGCGCATACAAGAGGCGCAATGTGTTGGGTTTGTGGTTTGGCGCGTAGAGCTGCAAGCCATTTTCACCACGAAATTCATCCAAATTCTCATATAGCTCGGCTGCCACCTGTCCAAAGTAAGTTAACAACTCTTCAAATGCCAATGAATGTGTGTCTTAAGATGTTTATGATGATTTAGTAAAAAAAAAAAATCCAAATCCTACCTCCTTGCAATTTTTGCTCAAAACATGATTTCTTAGGGTTTGTAAATTTGTTTTTGTTGCCAACACTCCCTCACCTTTTTATTCCCTCACTTCTTTTCTAGTTTCATTAACCCATTTTACTATCCCCATATCCCTAAATTCATTCACCCCTATCCCCAATTCCCATTATCCCAAACCCTAGCTATAAAATTCCCAAACCCTAATTGTTATCCCAAAGCCTAAAAACTATCTCTAAAACATTTATATTCCCCAAATTCCAGTTAGCAACATTCCAAAAAGCCTTCTTACCCTCTCCCTTCCTAGTTCCTCATACATTTTCATACACTTGGCAGCAAAAGATCAAAGACATCCAAAATATCTTCATACTCATCTAAGACAACACAAACATTTGGAAAACATGGAATCTGATCCTTCCTATGACCAAGATGACGAGACACACAGTGACTCTCCTACATAAATGCATCCACCAAGGAGAACTCACAAGGGTGGTAAACATATACGAGAGGAGCCTACTTAACTTGTCGAGCTGCAGGCCTGCCCTCTTGCTATCATATGCTTTCAACACCAATCCTGTTATCAGTTCTGTGAGATGGTTGCAAGAGTCCAATACAATCATGAGTTGGCTAGGTTTTTTGTGCTTCATCTACATAATGGCCAAGTCACTCTAGCAGGTGTGACATTCACCTTGACACCAGAGTCTATTTCTCTAGCAATTGGCATTCCAAATGTTAGAGAGCAGTGGAATAATAGGCAGCAAATTGACAGGGAATATTATGAGCCATACATCAAGGCGGGTTATCAAAGACAACTCAGAAGAGTCTTTCCCTTCTGGTGCCTGAAAGACTCATATGCTCCCTTGATGAAACTCATAATTAAGTATTTCAGCTGTGAGCGCCGGTTTTCTCGCCTATATGCCTATCACATCAGATTGTTGATGCACTTTACCAGGATGATAATGATGAATCTCCCCTACTTCATGTCCCGAAATATTGAGAAGATGACCACCCTAGTGGAGAAGAAGACTCCTCAGCAGCAGTATAATAGCATATACCATTTTGCACTAATCAAGATTATGGTCATGCATCAGCATGGTTTGTAGAACATCTCATGGGAGGATTTCATTTCTCATGACATCTTCATAGCTCCTCAAGTACCTCCAGAAGCTTTTCATGAGACAGGTGGACCTTCACATCAGCTAGAGAGTCATGAGACATAGACCACTAGTGTGCCAGTGTTTGTCACCTATCAAAAGGGCACTAGAAGGTTGTTTGCAGCAACAAAGCGAGTATTATCTCCACCCAAGGTGGAAGGGTTCTTTCTTCCTTCATCAGCAAACCAAGTTCGAGACAAGGGCAAGAGGCCATTACATGATGAGGGGCCTTCAGGAGAGCACAAGATAGATTTCATCCTCATTCAGGATGATGACACTGATTTGGGCCCACAAAGCTCAAAGCTCAAGGAGATCATCCAAGAGAAACAGGTGAACATTAATGATTTGTCCCTCAACCTAGAAATAGCTAAGTGGATAATAAAATACCTAGAGCAAAGAAGCAAGTAGCTATAGGATCAACAAACCATTATGGAGCTGCAAAACATACGAGAAAATCACCAAGCTGCCAAGAGGAGGAAAGTGAAGGTCACAACATTTGAGCAAGAAATCAATGCTGATCAAGAATCTTGGCTTGAGAGAGTGAATATCCACTTAGAAAACTTGCTAGAGAAGGTCAACAAGGAGAAAACAATGTTGAGGCATACGGCCTACCATTACATGGTGAGAAATAAAAGTTACAAGGCAAGAATCAGAAATTTGAAGGCCAAGTTGAAGAAGGCATCGAGGAGGCGAAAGGAGAAAGATAGAATTCAGATCTTGACTGAGGCTTCCTTGGCCCAACACAGCACTTAATGGAGAACACACAGCCCAAATTTCAAGAAATTTGGGATGGTTTTTGCAATTTTGGAATTTTTGGCCCAAAACACAGGATTTTCTGCCGAATGCACCACGTCACCTAGCACTCGCTTTTGATGGAGGCTTCCTTTTGAGGAAAACTCAACATTTTTGGATTTTTCATGGAGAAATATGCATGCACACCAATGACCAAGAAATTTTTATAGGTTTTGAGCCCCCAAAAAGGTCAAAAACACCCCAAAAGTGACCTTTTTGCCCCTTTTTGGACACACAGGGAATAGTGTTGGGAGAAGTTAGTTTTGGATGGGAAAATGGAGGCCAAATTAAAAAATGCCACTTGTTTTGGAAGGAAGACAGGTAGACCCTTCGAAAAAGCACACTTGGAGCAAATTTGGACATTGGGAAGGCCTCCAAAAGCAGCTGCAAAAAGGCACTATGCATAGGGAAATCAGCGCGGTGCATTGGGGAAATGTTTCTCAATTTGACCAAAAATGCTCTGTTTTTCACCTAGTTTCTTAATAGTTTGAATTTTCTCCTTCTAAATGTCAAAATAATGATGCAATTTGATGGATCTTGATGTAATTATGTTAAATTTTCACTTATAGAGGTACATTCATTCATCAAAAAGGTAGTTTGCAACTGAATGAATCAGTTCCCTAGTTTCTAGAGGCAAGTTGTTCCATTGCGTTCTCAATTTAGAATTTCTTGGAACAGCTCCTAAACTCATGAGATCGACCCCTAGAGGCTAGGATGAGTGGTTGTTTACTTATATCTTGTGATTCTTCAGTCATTAGCAAGGGTTGGACTTTTGAGAAAGCTTAGAGCTTCATTGTATACACATTTTCAGTAGGGTTGGCTAAGGAATAGACTAGGGTTTGCAACACTTTATGGGATTCATGTGGCATCTTTCTTTGATATTTTGTTTCCTTCTATAAATGTAAGTTTACTTTTGTTTTATGTATGTCATTCTCTCTCCTGTTTCATCTTAACTAAAACAAACAAGGATAAAGGTAGAATCTAATTGCAGTGCTCTACCTAGGGTTTGCTTGGTTATTTATGTTTTCAGCTATTTGAAGAGGATCCCTAACGTTTTCTTGCCCTCTTCAACTCCTCATCTATCTAAAATCTCCCCATTTCATTCAATTTGAAGTATCAAAATCATTTCCCTACCTTGCCCCATAGAGATCTCTACCAAACTGAGCCTCATTCCCTAAACCCAAAATCTACCTTTCCATTTGAGCCAACAAAACATTATCAAATTTAATCAAACTCTTTTGCACACATACCTAGCCTAAGATTAGTACTCACATCAGTCATCTCAAGCCTCATTGATCATCTTTGCTGAGATTGACAAGGAGAGAGCCCTCTCGTGACCTGGTAGGTCTAGCTACCAGGTTAAGCATGGTTTGATGTTATCCTAGATCCTACTTTTCTTAGCGTGAGGTAGCTTTAGGCAGTAACAACATGAATGGGGTGATCAATTTGAAGAATCGGACAATGTCATTTGAAAGGAAATCACTCCCCATAGTAGTACCTTTGGACCCTGCAGAAGGACCACGTTATAGTGAACTAGTCTATGATTATGAAAGTGACAATCATTTGGACTAGATCTACAAATAAGAGCATGAGACCAGGATTGGGTGAATCCGATAGCAGATGGACACATTGCATGGGATTGCAAAAGTTTTTGTACATTAGATTCAGATGAAGAATTGGAACACTGGCAGAATAGGTTGCATGAAGTATCTACGTTGAGTTGTAACGTGATGACTAAATCACTCCATTGTGTATCATTGAAGGTAAGGAGTTTTCCTTATTATGATGCTTTAACTGATGTAGATAAATTTTTGGATGCATTGGAAAGGGAAGTGCTAGAGAATCATCGCTTCCAAATCTTGGATTTGGTGTTGCACACTACACCTACAAGATGGTGAGGTAGCATAAAGATAGATTTGATGGATAGTGTGAATACAAAAGGATGATGAGATGTGGTTTGGTTGCCCAAAAGTGTGACTGAAAGAGAAATATGATGGGAGGAGTGATCTGCGCGATCACTTAGAAAAATGGATTGATGCTTATGGAGCAGAGCCACAACGAGTGTGGGTGCATTTGTTTTGTCACACTTTGGATGTAATACCAATGAATTGGTACCTGGAAATAGAGTTCTTCCATGACGCTGATGAGTGGAATACTTTGAGACAGGGGTTCTTAATGACATTCAACTTTGAATATGGGTTCAAATCTATTGACGAAGTGTTGCAGGAGGTCAAGGAAGCGATCTTCAGAATCCTATGCGATCCATTGGATTTGATTCAATCAGATTGGAGCACCCTTCTGTGCCATGCACTGGGATGCTACAATGTGACTGCTAAAGAAGAAGTATAGGATCAAAGGAGCATTAATATCCTAGAGATAAAAGGTCACTGTGAAGTTGAGGGAGTGGAGATAAACAATCCAGATATCACCATGCCACTAAAAACCAGACAAGTGAACATTGGCATAGAGGCAGAGCCAAAGTTTGTGAAGATAGGGGAATACTTGGATGATGCTATGGTAAAGAAGGTTGTTGAGTTGCACCATGAATATTATGATTTGTTCTCCACAAATTTTTCAGACTTAAAGGGCATCATAAGCAATTTGGGGGTGATGAAAATAAATTTGAAACCAAATGCAAAGCCTATTTAGTAGAGGCCGTATTTCCTTAATCCCAAGTACAAGGAAAAGGTCCGTCTGGATTTGGAAAATATGCTTGCAGTAGGAATTATTGAAACAATGGAGGAATATGATTTGGTGAGTCCAATGGTAGTTCAAGAAAATAAGCAGAAGGATGAAATAAGGCTTTGCATAGATCTCAGGAAGCTAAATGATGCTTGCGTTCATGATCCTTTTCCAACTCCCTTCACATATGAGGTATTGGATAATGTTGGTGGACAGGAAGCATATTCGTTCACTGATGGGTTCCTCTGATACCATCAGATAAAGATTGCGCCAAAAGATAGGAGTAAGACTACATTCATGATTGAGTGGGGATGCTTTCAGTATACAGTAATGCCTTTTGAACTTAAGAATGAGCTGGAAATCATCTCACGTGTAGTCATTATGGCATTCAAAGAGGTCATTCACAAGTTTTTGGAGTTATATTTTGATGATTGGACAGTTTTTGGGCTGGTAAAATGCCATGTAGCTAGTTTTTGTTTGATGTTGGATACATGCTGGAGGTATCAGATCACGCTAAACTTTAAGAAGTTCTTATTTTGCATCCCCTTTGAATCTTGATGGGTCATGTAGTGTGCAGACAGGGATTAATGGTGGACCCTACTAAGATCATGATTATCATTAATTTGGAGGTGCCAAGGAGTGTTAAATAGTTGCGTACACCGTATGGTCATACTGGATACTATCGAAAGTTCATCAAGAGTTATGCTTAGATTGTCGCGTTGATGGAAAAACTATTAAAGAAGGATGCCACATTCTATTGGGATGAAGAATGTCAGCAGAGTCTGGATGTCTTGAAGGAGAAAATGGTCACTGCATCAATCCTAGTCTTCCCATATAGGAAGAAGGAGTTTCATGTGCATGTGGATGCATCATGCATTGTGTTGGGAGCAATGCTGAGATAGGCCAGTGAAGAAGAATTTATTTTCCCTATCGTGTTTGAAACCATGAAGTTGTCTAAATCTAAAAATAATTATTTGATGACGAAGTGTGAAGGGTTGGCTATGGTGTACGCACTCCAGAAGCTCATGCATTACTTGTGAGGCAGACACTTTAAGATGTATACAGACCATTCTACATTAAATACCTAGCCAACAAGCTTATGTTAGGGGGTGGGGTGGGGGGGGGTGAATATGCATATGGTTGTTGTTGTTTGAGGAGTATGATTTTGAAGTAATTGTGAAGACAGGGCGATCCAATGTAAGGCCAGATCATCTATCGTGCTTTGAAAAAGGGGAGGATCCTACTAGTTTAGAGGAGGTGTTGCTTGAAGCACAACTCTTTCTAGTGTGTGTAGCAAACAATCACTTTGCATACATTATCCACTTCCTGACTATGGGAATGACTCCAGAAGGATACACTAGTCAATAAAAGAAGGAATTGGTGGTGTGGGTGAAATATTTTTCTATTACTGTAGGTCACTTGTATAAAATGGGATCGGATGAGATACTAGGATGCTATGTGCCTGATTTTGAACAAAATACTATCCTAGCTGAAGCTCATGGAGGAGCTATGGGAGACTATTATGTAGGAAAAGCAACAGCACAGAAGATTTTACGCACTCGGTTGTGGTGGCCAATATTGCATAAGGATTCCAAATCATATTGTAGGGCATGTGATGCATGTCAAAGAACCAGTAGGCCATCATGGAGGGGTGACGTGCCTTTGAATCTGCATGTATCACTATAGCCATTTGGGAAATGGGAAATTGATTTTGTAGGACCGATTCAACCTCCACGACATAAGACTGAGTATTTGACCAGACGGGTGGAGGCACAACCCATGAAGGACTGTATAGAGGAAACAACAACGGAATTTCTATTTGAATACGTGTTGACCAGGTTTGGCTGCCTGGAGATTTTAATGAGCAATCACGGTATGAATTTCCTTAATGAAACGATTAGCGTGCTAACAAAGGAGTTCCAGCTTTACCACCAGACAAGTACGCCATATCATCCTTAGGCGAATGGGACGGTTGAGGCATTTAATAAGATATTGGAGGATGCATTGACAAATGTTTGCAATGTGCAGAGGAATGATTGGGATGTGCACGTACCAGCTGTGTTATGGGCTTATAGAACTACTTGTAATAATCTTACTGGTCAGACACCATTTAGGTTGGTCTATGGTGTAGATGTTATGATGGATATGGAGTATATCATGCCTAGTCTATCCATAGAAACATTCACAGGGATGGCAGACTGTGCAACCTTAGAATAACGGCTCATACAACTGACAAAGCTCAAGGAAGATAGGATTTTGGTTGGATTCCATCAACAGGTTACGAAGGAACATGAAAATATTTTGCACGATCGGCACATAAAACTATCCACCTTCAAGGTAAACGATTTTGTTTTATTATATGACAGTAAGTTTGATAAATTTCCGAGAAAATTTTACATGCACAAGCTACGGCCATATGTAATCAAAGATATTACTAATGGTAGAGCAGTTAACTTATGAAATTGAATGTAGATCTGTTTCCGAGAAAGGTTAACGGAAGTCAATTGAACTCATACCCCAGGGATCCAACCCGATGACTACATGATGGTAGCATAGTCTTAGTGCTCTAGGTAGCTATAAGGAGGCACAAGACTATAAAATACTTCTACCTGGGTTGTAGAGCTATGTGACAAGGGGTCTGCGTGAGACAGGAGAGTGTCACAATATTAGAAGATGCAGGAAGGGAGCTACACTATAGGAGTGGAGACCAAAGAACGCAACTACAAAGTGGTTGTTATTGTCAATGTTCATGATTTAACTAGAAGAAGATGGTTAAAAGGAACAAGCAACCACATTTAATGCATTTAAGGTTGAATTTAAGAGTGAAATCTTTGGAAATTTGCCACCAATCTTGCATTTAAGGATGGATTTTGGGGGGAATAGTCAAATTTGAATTCAAATTCACCTACAAATTACATGTGGTTGTCCAATGAGAAACACTTTTCATTCTGCGAATTTCTGAGTTGTGTTTTCTATTGTGAAAGAACCGTGAGTTCTTTGAGGATTTTCTTGCAAGCCCTGTGTTTGATTAGTATCTTGAGTCAGACAGAAATCTTATTTGTGACATCATGTTAGGACTAGGTCCCGTAGAAACTGCAAGTGTTGGAGGGTCTATTGTCTCTTAGGGAGTTGCCCATACGGTTGTGAGTAAGGAGGTTACATCAGCAGTGCCTATGGCACCGAGGTTGCCTAGGACGAAGCCTACATTGACAAGAGAGGTCCCCAAGTTGAAGAAGAATAAGAAAAAGAAGTCGATGCCAGTGTGCGAGTCACTGAGGAAACATGCAGCTACCCAAGCCCAAAGGAAAGAAAAGTCGAGCATGAACGAGAAGGGGAAGGTGGTAGATCTGGAAGTGTAGGAGGGTGCAAAATATGTCAACATTAAGGGGGTTGGGCCCTATTTTTAAGTTATCGAAGTATATCCCTCCGTAAAAGGGAAAGGTGAATGTCCCAAAGGACCCAGATGCTGGACAGTTCTCCCTCAACACACCCTTGTTGCCAGAGAATATCACCTTTGAATGTATACAATTGGTGCAATTCTCACACTTGAAGCTTGAAGATTTGAATTTGGTGGACCATGAACAGTTCCCCCACCTTGCTACTGACATCTTCATGTAGAGGGTTTTCTACAAGGAGTCTGGTGTCACTATGTTGGATCCGGTCGAATGGATTTGCAGAGTCAACATGTCAGGGTTGTTGAGCATGTTATGGGTGGCACACTATCATCGGTCCAATATCAACCTGATTTTCATTACGAAGCTATTGTGCCTGGTGCATGACAGGTGCTTGTCGTTAAATAAGCCGATCCTTATCACAGATATGCTGATCCACCAGATCACATTATTACTGAAATATGGACTGAATCCAGCCAACGCATTTGGCAAAAATATGTGTAAGCGTGACCTTGCTGAGGAAATGAAGGACAAGTTTAAACTTGTCAAAATGTCGTGCAAGTATTCAATTACCAGCATTACTGACCTTGCAGTCAATATTGCCATGCATATTCATGCTGGAAAAATTATGCAAAAGTGTTGCATGAACGAGGTGTTGGCACTAGTGGTTTCATTCACAGCTTAGTGTGGGAGGGCATACAATTCAAATGGGTGTGCTACCTGTGTAGTGAGTTCCTCTCAAACTGAAGAGAGGCACAAAATGACAATAAGATGTTACACTATTTGTGATTGTTGCTTTCAATAGTGATGGTTGCGTGGGATCTATTGGACGATATCCAATTTCCTCCTATGGAGAAGGATTTACTGGAAGTAGTGAAATTCACATCTCTTTCCGCCACAAAAGATTTTGCATGGGTCACTAAAAGAAAATTATCTTGGGTGTTGATGGAGGCGAGTATTCACATGGCCATCAAAAAAAAGGTCACGGTTCTCACCAACCATGTTTGAGAAACTCTCAGGGTATGCAACATTCAAAGAAGACTTCCATCATCTTTACATGTGTGCACACAAGGATCCCAAGCAAAAATGGTTCGCCTTACCCTCTCTCGCCACTGATGATGCTATTGTAGAGGTCATCAGGCATTGACTAGTAAACTGGCATGTTCCATCTAATGAGGCATTTGGGAATAGCAAGTTTGTGGAAAAAAATAAAAAGGCAGTGGCCAGACAGAAGGTTTAGCTGTTGGCAGAAAAGAGGAAGAAAGAGGCTGAGGAGAAGGCCCAGGTAGAAGTGGAGCACGCTGTAATGGAAGAGGTAGATTAGGAAGAGCATGGCTCCAAAATAAGTGAGAAGTCTCCTTCGCCCCAAAAAGAGGAAGAAGAGAAGTTGGAGGAGGGCGGCGACGACAAATAGGAAAGCACTCCCTTCCATTTAAAGTGGTATAGGGAGCAAGAAAAGGAAGGACCGCACAAAAAGACAAAGGCCACCAAGTCATTGCTAGATCCAATTACCTTGACAGAGGGCGACTTGCATAATATTGGCGATAAGGTGTGGGATACAATAGCATAACTCCTACAATAGTTTGAGTAGTAGTAGAAGAAGGCACTAAGTGCCATACATACGGGTTTGTGCGAGATGAAAATCCAAACAACTAGACTCCTGGCAGCTATATACAAAGTCGTGCTACATCAACTAGTTTGGAACTGGGGACCACTCATGCAGTAGAGCTCGTTTACTTAATGGATCTCCAGGTAGTCGCACTACCTAATGGATCTTTGGGCATGGAGGTGGCTACTGAAAGGCTATTGTCAGCACTTTGAAGAATGTGGGGCCTCAACTTGGTCACACTCCCTAGTGAGTTCCTTCATAGACTATAAGAAGGTGTGATTGCGGAGATTAAGGCCCAGGAGGAGCGCGCACTGAGCATGATCAATGAGCACAGGGTCAACAATGAATAGATATTCATGAAGGAAACAGTAGTGATGGAAGTATGGAAGAAATTTTAGGCTTGAAATGAGAAAACTGTAGCCGTGGTGGCCGAGGCATGTAGAATAGTGCCTAAACTGCATATCCTGGAGGAAACGTCGACAGACACGAAGATGGAAAAGTTGGCTATAGGTGTGCGTGACGCAAATTTAGAAGTGGCCAAGGTTCAGTTTCAACTGAACCTAAAGATAATAGAGCTCTAGTTGAAGTCATAAACTTCAACTCCACCAGAAGTGAGAGAACATCATGAAGTTGCCGTGAAGGATGGAGTCGCAGTAGTAGACACCGCAGTGCTGGATTACACTGTGGTTTTTGAGCAATCCATGGAGGTAGTCACAACATTGTAAGAAGATCCTAACCTACAGAGTTTAAACATAGAAGCCCGTGAATTGCAGCAGTAGTATGATGAAGTAAGAGCGACAGCACGCATCGTCGTTATATCACAACCATTGGCCAAGCTGCATGAGGTAAAATAGTTGCTCTGACGGGTGGAGGCAACACAACAGAAAGAGGTGGTCCTCAAGGACAAATTGGGGCCTTAGCTAGATGAGGCCTGTGTTATCTACACCACCATTGAAGAGAAGTTGGCAAGCCTACAAAGAAAACAACAAAATATCAAGGAAGACAGTGCAGGACCCACAATAGAGCACCTAGTGGAGAAGATCAAATAGGCATCCATGTAGAGTGAAACTGAGGTAGTAGTAGCACAGGTAGAGGTGGGAGGTCGCACAGTAAGATCTCCACCCCAGCAGACTACCTTGGGGGAAAGTCACGATATTTTTGTTGGAGGCCTGTTAGAACAGGGTTTCATGGGGTCAATTTTGGGGCAAAAGCCCAAGTTTTGTTGTAAATAATGTAAAGTCTCTACAAGATGTGGTGGCAAAGTGTTGGCCTAGAGGTTCGTAACCTAGGTTTGGAAGTGATTTAGCTAGGAAAATCCCAATACTACTGGCCCTTTCGCTAATATTCCTTGAAGCGCAAACTGAGCTCTCCACCGAAGTAGTAAGGGAGGGTGCTAGAACCAGGTTTCCACACCCTGGGGATGTCTGATATGTGGTGATTGGTATGCAGTCCCACCTTCACACTTACTATGCTACACGCACCTGCGAGAACCTCGCTTCCTCGGATATTGTCTTTGTGTAGTTCTAGCTGTAGCGCGACCCGTGTTATTTACCCAAGTCTTCCTTAGTTAGGCTCTGTTAACTTGTTTACTTAGATTATTTTCATATATAAGAATTCATATGAGTATTCATCAATTGCACGTAGTAAAGAACCAGAATAAAGGTAATGCATACATCAAAACACAGATTCAAGAACAGTTGCACAGAGTAAACTTGTCATTATTAACTTTAAAATCTAAGTACAAACTCAACTCCACCCTATGAACTTAGCTGCAAGGGTCCATAAACTTGGCGGCGAACTCTACTAGGCCTGTTCGCACTCAGCTTTAGAGCTTCTTCCTACTACTACGACCTAGTACACTTCAGGTTCCACTCTATGCTCTACCCATTCCTTTACTATTCTATATCTCTATGCTCTCCTAAGTTATCTTTACACTTAGAGCCTCACTCTATTTATACAATCCCATGGTCTGCGAACCATGGGTAGGCTAACACCACTTTACATTAAATTACAATACAATGCTTAGGGCGAACAACCCTATGACGCGATTGTACACTTCGTGCTCCACGCCTGCACTTCGCAGAGTCTTACAATACACTTAACCAAAAATTGGGCTTTTAGCCGCAAAACATGTTGCAAGGGATACCATGCCCAACATGCCCCCAACACAATCATCGTGACTCATCCCGAGTCACTCTCCTGGTGTGGTGATCTTCGCATGGAGCCCCTCCAACTGTGCCTATGTTGTGCAAAGGTCCACAATGCACTGCTCTACTGTCTACTGGATCTGCTCTACTCTTTCTATCAAATGCTCACTTTTAGTGGAAAATCCTTGTCTTAAGGCATGCATCACCTTCACTTGTGCGAGCTTTCCTTTGATATTGGTAGTGATGCAGAAGGCCTCATCAATCCAAGGCTAGATGTGCACTTTAAGTACTACCTCTTTCTGTTGCATGGCAGCCACCAGTTCCTTCAATGCCTTTTCCTGTTGTAGCTTCACCAACCGCTAGGTTAGGACAACTATCTACGCTGTTCCACGCACACTATCATATTTCACTTGAAGCTCTCACACTTATGTTTCCAGGCGTTGTATGGTGGGGTCCTCCTATAATGAAGTGAGGACCGCTAAGGATTCTTCCAACATCATAGTACAGTTCTGCATTTCTTGTCCCTCCAGCCTTTTTTGGATACTCCTAGTGCGCTATTCCCTAACTTTCGGGGGGGTGGATGACTGCACCTTTAATTTCAGTTTGAAAACCTAAAGATTGAGGTCGAGTTGTATCCTTGTTGCTTCCTCCTTGGCCTCGCGGAATCCACTAGCCGATCGGTGAATTTGCACTCCAACTAGTAGGTTGGTCACAATTTCTGACTCTGGAGTGCGGCGATAGGCTTCCTCTACTATCTACTCCAGCTATTGATTCTGTGCTAGTGCTTCATCATGTTGTAGACTAAGCTACTCAATGTTGATTTTCTATTCGCTGAGCATCTATACTGGGCGGCCTTCCCTAGCGCGGAGTTCTGTTGTCGCTCTGTCCTGTAGTTGGTATAATGTATCCCATGTGATGGTAGCCAAGTTTGGGCCAAGTCCCTTGATCCGGCCCACCACTACTCTGTTCTCTATGCTTTCTGTTGTTAGTTCTCCTTTTGGAAGCATGATGGTGTTAGCCATTTTTGCCTGCAGCAATTGCTCTGTTGCCGATGTAACTGCGGCATCGTAGGTGGCTACTGTTCCCTCATCTGGGGGTCACACCTGAAGTTCTTGTAGCTGGGCCTTGAGGGCCCCCAACACATTTTGTTGCTCCATCATCACATCCTGGAGCACTTCCCTGGTGACCTCACAAATGGTGTCGCTGATGTTGTAGAGGTCACCCTCTATCAGTGCAATAGGTTCATTGTCCAATTTGGAAGCCTTGGTCTTCTTCCATGGGCCTTCTCATTCCACACCGTGTGGTCATTTTAGTTGTGTAGATGTCGTGCTTGGGTTCACATCTTCTGCTATGTCCTATTTTCCCTATCCCATAGTCAAGTCTGGGCCTCCTTCCTCCCATGTCATGGTGGCCCCTGTTTCCTATATTGTTGCTGCTTTTTTGGCAATCTTGGTCTGCTCTGTAGTAGCCTTTGCTGCTTGGTGAAAATCCCTTACCTTCGTCACCAACTACTCATTGTGTTCATGCTGAGCCAATAGCTTAGTGGTATCCTTCTATTTTTGTACCGCTATCTTATCATGCGCTGCAAGATCCAGGGCATGCCACTTAGGAGGCGATGAATCAAACACGGCGAAAAAGCATCATCAATCTCAATGAAAGGAAGTTTGGTCTAGTTCTGCATCATATACTTACGCGTCTTAATATACACATTGTGCATATCCACCTTCGAGTCTAAAAAGCTTTGTAGACTGGTGTACACTGTAATGGATAGGCGTGACCTTTTGTTGATCCACATCTAGACGCTCGCCTCCATGAGCACCCAAAAGATCTTAGTCTCGCAAATCCGCGTGGCATCTTTCGTAGCCTAGAGTGACACGTACTTTGCCACCTCTGGAAAGTCCTATTCAAGAGGAGGGAACTGACTATCCTCAAGCATCTCCCCAGTCACCAATAAGATGGATAAGAGCAACCACGCGTAGTGCAAGGTCTTTCCCTAATCCTGAAATTCATTGTGGTTGGTTAGAAATTCTTCACAGAGGAATTTAGCCCAGTTGAATTGGACCCCCTCTGTGCATTGTTTGGCCAGCGCGATGATGGTTGTTGGTACCTTGTTGCCGTGACATTTTCTCATCACCTTCCCGGCCAGCAACTGGGTGGCTACACAGACCCCTTTGTCTAGAATGCTACTAATTACGTAGCCTCTCTGCTTCTTTTCCAACTTGTATTTCTTTTTCATGGCCTCTGGGAGCGCCAAATCTCTGCTTTTTCTAGCTATTTCTGTGGGGTCCCTTCCCTCACAGGGAAGCCAAGAAATCCTGTGAATAGGCTCCGCCATGATGGGAGTGGGTTCCTCTGGGCACAAGTACCCATCGTGTACTAGGAAAAGCAGCTGCCTGATGACAAAGATCGTAATTGGTGCACAGTGAAAATGTGGAATCCATAGAAGATGTATGTTGAGCATTGGAGAAGGTATGTTATTATGATTTATTTTGTCATCTTTTATTTAAAACTCATAACCTCTTTACACCATGAACTAGGTATATGCCAAGAGATTATGATAAAATCTAGAAGATTAATAATTACAATTTTTCTATGCAGAAAGAGGAGAAAATGAAATATTTCAATCCCAAAGACAAGACAAAGTTAACTGTTGTCCCTTTGATAGGGAATCACATTCAAACAAGATGATCCAAATTAGAGTGCATCAACTAGGAAAAGGAAAAGGGGATACCAAATCGGTGCAAGAGAACAAGAGGATAACTGAGAACTAGTAGTTTGGTGAATCCCTCGGGATCCTTTGATCCTGAGCGATTGCTACCTTAACGATTTTTTGTGTCGTTGATATCTCTGCTCAACCGTTATGAGAAGGGGCAGCACTGCTAGCTTAGGGGATGGACTATTGTTATTTTTATGAAATTCTCCTTTCTACTTGAAACATTTATCATCGACTCCCTTTGAAGAGCGATTCACTGTAACTTTGTTTTGATGTTTTAATATATAAATCTTGTTGTTGTGTTATCCTTGATTCTGGAGTAACCTTAAGTAGTGTGTCCTTGGAGGCTAAGGACCCAGCTCTAGTGGATCACTTGCTCCTATACCATTATTTCCGATTTGTGTGCAGTTTGATCTCTTCTATTCACTTTGTTCAGTAATCTAATGTGCCTTGCTGTTTTACATATCGGTTCTATTATATTTCATTTATAATTGACTAAGTAATGTTATTCTTTGCAATAGGAATGTTATGTTATTCATTCTAACTTTATATCGCATTGCTTTCCCTTTTAACAATCGATATAACATTGTTGTTCCTTATAGATTTCCATTGTTGTTCGATTAAAGAGTAACAGTGTTGTATAGTCCTAAATCGGTACTACTATATTTATCTATGGTTTATTCTTAAAACGTGATTGTTGTTCATTCAGGATTGTTGTTTTGTCATGATCACAATTGTTGTTTCTTTATAACTATGATTCATACTTGTTGTATCGAAGCTCAGATTACTATTCCTTTCAATATTAAGAGTGTTGTGTGTTTAATCTGGTTTGGTGTACATTTATATTTGATTTAAGTCGCTGTTCTATATTTTATTTCTATTAGCTTGCTGTTCAATTTATGATTGTTGATTCCATTCATCTCTAACGTCAAGATTGTTACTTAATTCCTGTAGGATATAATTACTGTTGCATTCATTTCTGTAGGTTAAGGTTTTGTTGTTCCATTTCCTGTCATTTGAGTTATCATTGCTTTGGTGTGCAGAATGATCTGAGCCTGTAGTGAACATTGACATATGTTGTCTACTTCCCAGATTGATGATCTTTTTCATGATTGCTTTTTAATTGCATTAGTTTACAGAGGGAAGAGTTACCATTAATGTACCCTTGAATAATAAATTGTTGTAGCTTTCTGAATGCATGATTTGAGTTTTAGGTTTCTTTTTGTAAGTAGATTTTATTCCAAGAATCTGTTTACTCTTGTATTTAGAGCACTATACTACTAGCATTACTTTGACAAATGACCGCTTGAAACTGAGTACACTCTTTGAGATAACAAATCGTTCCTAGATTGACAATTAATGTAGGGTAAATAGAGGTGAAAAAGACCCTTTTTACTGCTCGACATTTTGGCACCATTACTGGGGAAGAGTGTAGCCATTTGTTTCCTTTCCAGAATAGTGTAAGAACCTGCTAGGAGAGAATTGGGTTTTAAAAATGGAAGGTAAGAACCTGCCTATGGAGCATGTAAAAGCCCTACTCCCTTTCCCGCTTTCCTGTAGATTTTTGCTATTTTTTTGGTATAAATTGGTATTTGATTTGTGTACATGACTAAGCAGAAAAGGCCTGAAAAGAATCCTAAACAACTATCCAAGTCGGATAAAGCTAAGGGGCCGGTGAACCTTGGCCAATTGACCTTTATAGGCGAAATCCTTAAGAAAGCAGAATCTCAACCTTCAGTAGGACTTAGAAAGTTTCTTCTAGACAACCTACTAGTTCCCTTCAGGCCACAGGATCACCATCTGTAGCCTTTGCTGAGGTACATAGTCAAACCGAAGAGCAAGATTTTTAATAAATAGTGAATTCTAGCCTAAAATTATTGCAAGAAGGGAACCTTAGCAACCTCTATGAAGGGAGAGGATAAATAGGGGAAATTGAAGAGCCAAGATCTCCTCTTGGGATAATTTAGCCATTAAGTAGCCCAAATAAGGGAAGTGATGCAAAAATCATCCATAACGAAGTTGAAGAACCTCAAGAATAAAAATCCCCTTAGACATTAGGAGCTCTCATCATCCCAGATAAAGAAAGTGTTGTTAAGGACATCCCTGTTGAAGCCATTCCCCCTCGTCAGCCTAGGAATACCCTCCTAGACATCCAAAAGATTATTGGCACATATTTGACCAGATGGCCCAAAACCAGCCAAACAGCCAAACCTCTACACTACAATATTCCATTGTGGACACTGCAGCTAATGCACTTATGAAAGCAATTCCTCTCCAGCATATCCCTACATTTCATATCCTTACATCAGAAGATCCAGATGCATTCTTGTTTGAATTTGATGTGTTGTGTAGAGGATATGACTATACCACTGATCCCTAGAAACTGAAATTATTTCCCTCTACATTAAAAGGGGATGCTTTAAGATGCTTTATGGGGTTGGGCAGTGGTGTTATAAATAACTGGGATCAAATGAAAAATTCTTTTCTGAAAAAATATCAGGACTATCAAAGGTCCAGAGAGTTAAAACATGAAATATTTTAGATGGTAGCTAGACCGAATGAAACATTAGAAGATTATGTTCAATGTTTCAGTATAATCTTTAAATATGTCCTTATGCATCATTACCCTTACCTGATAGCGTATTAAAAATAGCATTAATTAGAGGAATTAAGGAACAATGGATTGAAACACTAAATATTATGGGAAAAGGAGATATTTATGAGGAAAATTTTGCTGACATTATTGATTTATGTATTAGGAGTTCAAGAGGCAGCACAAGACTAAAACCAACGAAACATGATAGGTTTACAAGAGATAACAAGATCTCTGCAGAAGGAGTAACTCGCGTAGAAATTGGAGATCTATTAGAAAATTTGAAAACTGGCATATTGGGGACTCTGACAACACAACTTGATATTATGTAGGCAAAGAAAAAACAAGTAGAGGCAGAACAAAATTTGGCAATCTTCTGTCCCAGATGCATAAAGAAACACAACCACAAAGAGTGTCCGTTAGATGGGGTTCAAGTTTGCACCATTTGTACAAAAGACCATTCTATAGAGAGTTGTCCCTCACTTCATGTATTGAAAGAAGTATACAAGGAAGCGGAAGAAGTGTCAGAATTGGTGTACCTACTTAATCAATGTTGTTAATGGCAGCCGTGAAAATCAGGTATGTTCCCCAATCCAGCTTCTTCTTTTCAACTTCCACAATATCATGCTCAACAATATAGTACTATGTGGCAAAATAAACTTCCCTTCTCAAATTGGTCACAGCAACTTCATCATCACCATGGTTGAATCAAGCAAGTCAACCCAATTGGCCAAATCTTCCCTATGCCCCACCATATTGGCAAAACAATGTATATCCAGCACAATGGTCCCCTCCTACTTCACAAAGTCAAGCCTGGCAGACAAATTGGCAAAGACCGATGAATCAGTTAGTAGGAACCATTCTGCTCCCTCAACCTACACTCCCAACATTACAACAAAACCCCCATTCTAACTTAAGACCGCAACTCCTAGCCCAACCCAACCCTAATCCAAATAATAGACAGGTCCAATCCATTCAAATAATTGAAACACCATAGATAGAAACTGATCTAAGGGAGTGTAATGACCTTCAATTAAGATCTAGGCGCATTATAGAAACAAAGGGAGATAAAACCACTCAAGATGAAAATCAGTTACCTATAGAACAACCACCATAAGAAGAGGATGTGATCAGACAAAAAACTCATGATCAAGTAATCACATCTTCTCCCCCATTCCTAGAACGATTAATTATACCTAGACCTATACAACATCCTGATTTTGACATTTTAGGAGAACTTAAAAATTTGTACATAAAAATCCCACTCCTCCAAGCCATCCAAGACATCCCAATATATGCAAAGACAATCAAAGAGCTATGTATAAAAAAACCAAGGTGGAGAATAACAAATAACCCAAGAGTCCAAGTAGTAGGAACCTTATCCGACCTATTATCAGGGAAAGAAACACTTGTTAAATATGAAGACCCGGGAAATCCAATAGTAAAAATACAAATCAATGGAAAAACCTTTGCAAATGCTTTAGTTGATTTAGGGGCTGCAATTAATATCCTAACAACCACCACTTGTCAAAAACTGGGCATTACATCAGTAGATCCAACTTTCACTTTATTAGAACTAGCTGACCGATCTGTGGTTAGGCCAGAAGGCACACTACATGATGTCATGGTATCCATTGATTCCTGGGAGTATCCTGCCAACTTTCTGATAATAAACCCCAAAAACCGACTTAATGGACATCCATTGATTTTAGGCAGACCTTGGCTTGCAATCGTTGATGCTTATATTGGTTACCGACAAGGCAGTATGACCATAACTAGAGGGGCTAATATCAAGAATCTAACCTTATATCCTCTAGCCCAACCAAGTGTCACAATAATAAGAACTAACAAACATCCTGTATCATACCTCACCGAAAATATTAGATCCCCATTAACCATAGAAGATGCCCTTGATTTCAAAGATCAAACAGAGGATGATGCCATTAACAACTTTATTAGCCAGACTAAATCTAGATCCCACATAAAATGTCATATGATAGAAGCAGTGTTTGATAATGAATTATAAGAAGATCCTCTCAAAGACACTCATGATCAAACAATATCTACTACCTCTGTGTCAAATAGCAAAACTGTAGAAATTGAGCCAGGAAAAACTTTAAACATTAATGGCAACCTGACTCCTGAACAAGAAGAGAAGCTAATCCAACTACTAAGAAAATACAATGAAGCATTTGCATGGGATTATCCTAACATGAAGGGAATTGATCCCCAGTTATGTACACACCACATTTACATGGAAAATGATGCAAGACCTGTTCACTAACAAAAAAGGAGACTTACCCTCATCTAATAGACATTGTAAAAGCTGAACATCAAAAATTTTAGATGTGAACTTTATCTCTGATAGCAAATGGGTCTCTTCGCTTGTAGTGGTGCCAAAGAATAATGGAAAGTGGAGGATTTGTGTAGATTATAAAGAGATAAATAACGCAACACAAAATGACGACTTTCCCCTTCCATTCATTGACCAGGTATTAGATACTTTAAAAGGAAAGAAATTCTTTTCTTTCTTGGATGGCTTCAGTGGATACAATCAGATTCGGATTGCCCCTGAAGACCAAGACAAAACTACTTTTACCTGTCCTTGGGGAACATTTGCCTACAGAGTTTTACCTTTTAGCCTATGCAATGCCCCTACAACATTTCAAAGGGCTATCCTCAACATCTTTTCAGATTTAGTAAATGAAGAGCTCGAAGTATACATGGATGATTTTACACCATACGGAGATGATTTAGACCCAGCATTAGACACACTAGAAAAAGTGCTACAGCGATGCATTGCCACCAGGCTCTGTTTCAGCCATGAAAAATGTTATGGATGATAATTGAAGGACTTATTCTACACCATTATATCTCAGCAGCTGTAATACAAGTAAATTCAGCCAAAATTCAAATAATTTTGTTAATACCTACTCCTACCACTCAGACAGAGGTATGCAATTTTCTTGTATTTTCTGGTTATTATAGAAGATTCATAGAATATTTTTCTTATATTGCTGCACCTTTATATGCACTGACAGGAAATGTTGACTTTGTTTGGACAAAAAAATATGATCGCGCTGTTGAGTATCTAAAAAAGCCTGTGTCAACATCCTTAGTACTCAGAGATCCAAATTGGGACCTGCCATTTCAAATTTCATCAGATGCTTCAGACACAACTATTAGAGCATTCTTTGGACAAGAAGAAGATAAAGAACCATATGCGATTTATTATATTAGCAAGAATTTATCTCCTGCTAAATTGAACTATACCATGACTGAAAATAAATTTTTAGCTGTAATACTTGTTGTCAATAAATTTAGGCATTATATAACTAGATATCTTGTTATCTTATATACACATCACTCTGCCATAAAATATTTAGTGAATAAACCAATCACAAATGGTAGAGTAACCATATGGATGATTTTATTGTAGGAATTTGACACCACAATAAAGGACCGACCTAGAAAAGAAAATCATGTAGCTGATTTTCTCTCACGAATGCCAAAACCAGTGGATGCAACAGTGGTCGAAGATCAATTTCCAGATGAACATTTGTTCACTGTTACTGTTAAAACACCATGGTATGCTGATGTTGTGAATTATTTAGCAGTAGGAAAATTACCAAAATATCTGACCCCCAATGAACGAAAGTAGATTGTCCAGCGTTGTACTTGATTTTCTTGGATTGGGGGCTACCTATTTCATACAAGGGCAGATATGCACATCAGGAGATGCGGCCGTGAGGATGAAATTTTTGACATCTTGAAAGCTTGTCACGATGGAGCATGTAGTGGACATTTCGCAGATCAGAGAAGTGGTCACGAGGTGTTGCAAATAGGGTATGTTAGGTAAACTTGACTCAGGATAGAGTCAAAGTTGACGAGGTTAAACAATGATGGTTTTAGGGAAAATGGTATTGTGCGCCCATAGTATTCTACCCGTGGTATTATATGTAATGGAGCTTATAAAAGGCTGGAAGGACTTCATTGTAATGTAGGCCTAGAGGTGAGCGGTGAAAGCTCACTTGGTCGAATGGGCCAGGGTTTTTTGGCCAATGCTAATGAGATCTCATTAGGTTGGGTTTTTGCCTGGATTTGGGGTTTTCTCGGATCAACATGTGTTTTTGTGATTATGGTTGTTGCTGGTTATTTTTACATTTATTCCTCTTCGTAATTAATTTGTGTTCTCTAGCAAATTAATTAACAACTGGTATTAGAGCCAAAGGTTTATTTGGTTGATAAACTCGCAGGAAAGAAGGGTTCCTCGTTCGAGTGGGAGCAATGGCAGAAGATAGTAAGTTTAGGGTTGAGAAATTTAACGACCAAAACTTCTCGCTATGGAAGATGTAGATGGAATATTATCTGTATTAGAAATATCTATACCTACCATTGGGCTGAAAAACAAAGATGCTGATGGGTATGACAGATGAAGAATGGAACATTCTCGATAGAAAGGCACTTGGAACATACAGTTGTGCCTCACAGCATCAGTTGCCTTCAACATTTCGAAGGAAACAATGACATAGGGTTTGATTAAGGGGTTAGAGAAACTATATGAAAAACCCTCGACCTCAAACAAGGTATTTCTTATGAAACGGTTAATTAATATCGATATGTCGGAAGGTGGATCTGTTGCAGACCATTTAAATGATTTTAATACTGTTACAAGTCAGTTATGTTCTGTAGGGGTAAACTTTGATGATGAAGTTAGAGCTTTGTTATTATTGTGCTCATTACAAGAAAGTTGGAATGGTTTAGTAATGGCCATTAGTAACTTTGTTTCTGGATCTAGTACTTTAAAGTATAGTAATTTCTAGTCAATATGGGTCGTTCATTAGGCGAATGATCTGACGGTAAAACTTATGTTTATTTTAGGGTTTTTTCCCTAGAAGGCAACCCCTCTCTTTGTATGAGGGCATTCTATTAAGCTTGTGTAATATATGTGTATTCTCCAACCAAGAAGTAGATAGGTGAGACTGTGAGAGAAAACAAAGGATATTACAAGGGATTTGCATCCCGAGTCAGGTTTACCTAGCAATATTCCCCCCTTAAACTTGACTTGGGGTTCCTCGACTAACTACAGGAAAACTTGCTATGTGAGACAACCCCTGGATAATCTCTGGTAAACTCTGGTTAGACCTAGGTGATAGGGGGGATGTCGGCTTAACAATGCCCTGGGTAAAAAAACTCTGTGGGGGGTAAGGGCTAGAGTGAGAGGGGTTGTCTCACATAGCAAGTTTTCCTGGAGATAGTCGAGGAACCCCAAGTCAAGTTTAAGGGGAGAATATTGTTAGGTAAACTTGACTAGGGATAGAGGCAAAGTTAACAAGGTTAAACAGTGATGGTTTTGGGGCACATGGTTTTGTGCACCCATAGTATTTTGCCTGTGGTATTATATGTAATGGAGCTTATAAAAGGCTGGAAGGACTTCATTGTAATGTAGGCTTGGAGGTGAGCGGTGAAATCTCACTTGGTCGAATTGGTCAGGGTTTTTTGGCCAATGCTAATGAGATATCATTAGGTTGGGTTTTTCCTCGGATTTTGGGTTTTCCCGGATAAACATGTGTATTTATGTGATTATGGTTGTTGCTAGTTATTTTTATATTTATTACTCTCCGTAATTAATTTGTGTTCTTGGGTAAATTACTCAACAGGGTATTATTGGCCCACGATCTTCAAAGATGTAAAGAATCTCATTAAAGCTCGTGATAGCTGCCAAAGGGCAGGACGCCCTCGACAGTCTCACGAAATGCCCCTAAACCCACAACTAGTTATTGAACCATTCGAACGATGGGCACTCAATTGTGTTGGTCTAATTAACCCATCATCAAACCAGAGAACATATATTTTGGTAGCAATAGAATATGTCATGAAATGAGTTGAAGCAGAGGCATTGTCGAGAGCTACAGAGGATTCTGTCATACAATTCCTGTTCCACATATTTGTGTGATATGGCTTCCCAAGAGATATAATTATAGATGGAGGACCACAGTTTGCTAGTAATAAAATTGCTGCCACACTGAAAAACTATCATATTCAGTATAAAATTACTACTCCATACCACCCGCAGGCAAATGGTCAAGTAGAAAGCATGAATAAAATAATAGAAACAATACTAACAAAATCCATTGCATCACACAGATGCGATTGGGCTGCAAGATTGCTAGAAGCCTTGTGGGCATACAGAACAACATGGAGAAGTACTTCCAGTTATTCACCATAGCAGCTAGTATTTGGAAAGGAACCCATCTTTCCAATAGAATTCGAAATACAGACATTGCGAATAACACAAGAAGTCGGTCTAGATTTAAATGAGGTCCAGATTAATACATTATAGCAGTCAATGAGCTATATGAAATTAGGCTTTATGCCCTTCAACATACTGGGTTAATCCATCAACAGCAAGGCAAATGGCATGACGCCCTCATTAAAAACAAAGTCATTTGCAAAGGAGATTGGGCACTCCTATATGATTCCAGGTTTCAAGATTTTCCAGGGAAACTTCAGACTCGTTGGCTGGGACCATACGAAATCCATAAGGTACATGATAATGGCACCATTACTCTAACCACCATTGATGGATCTGGACATACCTTTAAGGCAAACGACCATCGAGTTCGATTATACCGCAAACCACTTACTTGGGAATCCTTCTACCAGCAACTCTGCGAAGAATCTCACATGCAGATTTTGATTGAGGAAGAGAAATATTCCTCACCTTTGGTTCATTAAGTGATTTGATTGCTCTTACATACTGTACATAATTCCTTTGTTTTGTTAGTATAAATTACTTTCTATACATATTTTTGAATTTATGTAACATTTACATTTTGTTGTTCCTTTTAGGAAGGAACAACATTTTCACCACTTTGCTGTTCCTTTTTCAAGGAACAACACTTTTTCACTTTGATGTTCCTTTCGGAAGGAACAACATTTTCACCGTTCTGTTGTTCCTTTTTCAAGGAACAACACTTGGGAAAGGAACAACAGTTCCATAATTTTGCTGTTCCTTTTCAAAGGAACAACACTTTTGCATCATGTTGTTCATTTTCGAAGGAACAACATTTCCACCATTTTTCTCTTCCTCTTCAGAAGGAACAACACTTGGATTTTTTGGTGTTCCTTTCCCAAAGGGATGACACTTGCATTTTCTGTTGTTCCTTTTTTGAAGGAACAACACTTTCATTTTCTGTTGTTCCTTTTCCGAAGGAACAACACTTTCATTTTCTACTGTTCCTTTCTTCGAAGGAACAACACTTGCGTTTTTTGCTATTCCTTTTTCCGAAGGAATAACACTTTTTTTTTCTATTGTTCCTTTTCTGAAGGAACAACACTTACATCTTTTTTCTATTCCTTTTTTCAAAGGAACAACACTTTCATTTTTTGTTGTTCCTTTTTCCAAAAGAACATCACTTGCGTTTCCTGTTGTTCCTTTCCGAAGGAACAACACCTTCATTTTTCTATTGTTCCTTTTTGAAAGGACAACATTTTCACATTTTTTTTCCTTGCGCTTGTTTTCTTTGTTGTTCCAATTAAGGGACAACTGTTGTTTCTCTTAATGCACAGTAGTTTCAAGTATTTTTTCCCTTTTGCTTGCGATTTTGTGCACAGTACCTATTTTATCTTTTTCTTCTTTATGTGTTTTATCATTTAGATAATTTTTGAAACACAACTATACACCTATTCAATGAATACAAAAACTAGAGGATACTAAAATCAAGAAATTACATAAAAATCGCTATCTTTACAAGAAATTTCTCTGAATTGATAAGAGAAAAGAGGAAAGGACACAACTATTGATCACCTTGCTGTCACTATTCTACTAATACTGATATGATTGGTTATCATTGTTATGATGGTTCTTTCTAAATTCCCATAACCCTCTTTGATCATTATTAAGGAATAAGAACAAAGGGTATATTTTTCTATTGAGATGTTAAGACTTCGTCCACCATCCCTACTCTTAAGGAGTGTTGAACCACCCTTTGTGTATAAATAGGAAAGTACTTTATAAAATGAAGAAAAAAACAAGAGAAAAATGTTTATAATTTTCTAACATGGTTTGTCAGATGAAGGATAGGGGTCTCATCAAGAGCCAGCCTACAATGATCATAAGGAAGAAAATGAAGTGGCATTCCTACTATGGCAACCACACTAGGGATATGATCCAAGAGGCACATCAGAAAAAATAAAGAGTTCTTGGAACAGGAAGTCTCATCATGAGGCAGTCTTCCCACCTTTCACTCCCTCCTGGTGAATGGCATTATGATTTATCTGGTTACTAAGCCAGCATAATGGCCTCCATTCTGACATTGCACAACAATTTCCTAGCGTACACAAAATATCATGGTTCCATATGTGAAATAAAAAACACCGTCAAGTTTATGGACACCTGTGGGCAATAGAGCTTTGTTGATGGTATTGAAGTCACATTCCTTATACACCAATAGCAATTATAAAACCCTTATTCTATCTTTGTAATGGGTCAAATAAGATTATGTACATAATTCCTCTGAACCTTTAATACATGAAAATATATTACAATCAATTATGATGGAAAATTTTGATAATGGCTGCATCGGACCCTTTGTGCATGTCAGTTGTCCTATCCTCCAAATCTTGCATCATATCATGACATTTTAGTATTTATTAAGAAATTCTATCATACACCTCGATTTCAGAAATCTACTTGTTCTTGTAAACATGGAATCTCTGTATATGTTGTTCCTTTATGACTTTGTACCATGGCAGTTCAGCACGCCACTCACTCATTTGACGACTGAGGATGGCCTATCACATTGCAGGGCGGAGCAAGTGACCTCATAATTTATTGGCATACTTGTCAGCCTATCATTAGGAGAATTCTCACTCAGGAATAGAAAGGCTTAATGGTATATTATTTTCCAATTTGCATGGCTTGTTGTTCCAAAGCTATTTCCGTGTTATGCTCTGCAACAATTAGCAGTAATTTGAAATTTGAACAAGCTTGTTGTTTCATCATTTTCTCTATGTTTGCTAACATCTTGAATAGCATGTTGTTCCATTGTCATCTCTGTGTTTTTTCACAGTGTACTAAGCATGGGAGGAAGATCAATTCATAGAGAACCACAAGTGTTGACAGTCTCTGATGTTACACGAGTAATCATAACAAGGGTAGGATGGATAGTTTATCTCAATCATCTACAACAATCCAACGAGATCGTGGCAATTGAATTTTTGCAGAATTTGCAAGAATTTCACTCCATGGTAAGAGGGAGATAGATAGCAGTCAACGATGACATAATTGCAAAGGTTTTGGGATTACTAGCCACTGGACCTGTGTGGACTCAGAAGAAGTTAAGACTGCAAGACGCCATAAAAATCTTCCAAGATGAAGGCCAGAACATGACTATAAGAGGAAAGGGAGTTCTACCAATAGCCTTGGGAGAGTCGTGGGCAGAATTGGCGAGAATCGTCCAGATTTACATCACCTGTGAAGGTAGGAAAGACGTGGTAAGACCACTCCACCTTAAACTTTTAGCCATGTTAAAACAAAAATGCAGTATGAATTTGCTTGCGTTTTTAAATTCTTTATTACACGACATTGCCCGAAGCATGAAGAAATCTTGCCACGTAAAATCGGTAGTAAGTCACCATGGGTTGATATGGCTGATAGTTAGCTATAGTTTTACTCAGCAACAGAGCAGTTGGGAAGAACTGATTTTCACGATAGGCGGGGGACTCGCTTTGCCAGCCCCAAAATGAAAACATGCTGCCACTACATCGAATAGACCATTGAAACAAAGGAAATACATTAGATTGGCATGGATTAGAGGGAGGCTAGAAAATTCCCAAGGGAACACCAATAAACTGGTGGAGATAGATGATTCAGAGGATGAGCAACCCCCATAATTGGAAGGAGAGGAGAACGAAAGAGAATTGAAGGAAAATGATGAGGGAGAAATAGAGGAAGAGACCGAGCAATCTAGTCAAGAAGAAGAAGAAACAGAGCAAAGTGAGGAAAGCCCATTGTAAAATCCGCTACAAGAAGATGAATTAGCCTAGATTCTAGCCAATATGGGTGAATATGCTCAACCTCTCAACCCACCAAACCTCCACACTGAAGAAGGACCGCAGGAGCACTCTGTTCATGATAAGAGTGCATCCGAAGAGTTGTGTGACAAGGAAGATAAAGAAGAGGATCACTCTGCCCATGATGAAAGCGTATCTGGAGAGAAAAGTGATGATGATAAAGAAGAGGAACAATATGTTCCTAGTCAGAATACACCAGAAAAATTTCATGAAGAAGAAGGTGTGGAAGAAGAAGTTACCTAGGAGATAGTAGAACAAGCTAGCTTTTCTACCCCTGAACAACCCAATTAGCAGAATAATGAGGAAGCACCCCAAGAAGAAAATCAGGAAATTGGTAAAGGTGAAAGTCCAGGCTCGAGTAAGCAAATGATTGTTCCTTCCAAGAAAACAGAAGAAATCAAAAGGTTATGAAAATAAAAACAAAGACTGCTTAACGTGATAACATGACTTCGACAACAAATCAAGGTTTTGAAGATAGGGAAGGAAGCAAAAAGGACCTTGGTGGTAAAGCATGCAACCACTCCGGTGAAACCCCTTAAGAAAAAAATTAAGAGGACTCAAGTTGAGCTTAACGTTCAAAACCAAAAGGAACAGCACTCGGTTGTTGCCCATGTCGAAGTAAAAACAGATAACATGTCGGCCTGTGACAAAGAAATTCAGACAGAGGCATAATCCTCTGAGGAAATTTGAACAATAAATATGGGACGACACAATAAGAAGATTCAATTAAACCTATAGCTTACAACCACTATGTGGGATAGTGACCCGAGGACAATAACTCTACGAAAGGGTTTGGTGCAAGCCCAACAAGTAGTAGAGAAACTTACAAAATAGACTGTCTCTCAAGAAATGTATGAGCAATTACAACATCAACTAAGGGATGTCAACTTATTCGAAAGTCGGGCTTTTGAAGGATGGTGAAAGGAAGAAGGAAGAATCAAAAAGGTAACTCATAGACTAGATGTAGTCATCAAACAAATGGATACCTTATGCTCTTTGTATACTGATGCTCTAGCATGTAGAGCACCTGCTAGGAACTATGCCTTGTTTTTAATGGAAAGATATTTGCAATTGAAAATTAAAGTTGTCAAAGCAGGAGCCCCTATAGAAATAAGCACTATTGATGACTTCATAAACTATTGTAAGCACTATGGGGTGAAGGTTCAAAGATTATTATGTGAATTCTATTTGCACAACCTTGTGTTAGATCGAGAAACAGAGCAGAATCCCAGCCCTTTCGTTGGGGATGTCCAATTGCCGGCATTCATTTCTTTTGGTGTTAATCAAATAAAATGGCTTAAAGCATACAATGCCTTTCAAAGACAAGAAAATGGATTAGACTTATGGGTGAGAGTTGAGCCTAGAGACCCATTGTAGTTATGGAATGGCCATAGGAACCTAATGAGGACTCTGGGTGTGATTGAGGCATTGTGACCTATTCATATAGCAGTCAATTGGCAAGAGATAGTATACTTCTTTACCATCAAAGACCTTTCCATTTTAGCCACCAAATTCCGATATCAGACTTCTAATCCAAACATCCAACACAAGGAATCGTTTAACTATGAGAACTTTAAGTTAGTTGTTGATTGCTTGGGCCTCTATGGTGACCTTATTTTGAGGGAAGACCCATCTTGGTTAGGCTATAGGTTCCGAAGTCCGGTCATTTGGCATCCTCCACCAAGATACCAAGCCTTATACAAAATGCCAGAGGGTCAGACAGGACATCTCTTTGAGCACCTAGCTAAGCATCATGGCTATAGACCACCTCATGAGATCCCGTCTCCAGCCTACTCCCTCACTGCCTTGCATGTCAACTGCAATGTTTTCATGAGGGCATGAAAAAGGGTAAGTAGGGGGGTTTGTTGAGTGCTAGAGAAGGTATGTTATTATCATTTATTTTGTCATATTTTCTTTAAAGCTCATAGCCTCTTTACATCATGAACTAGGTATATGACAAGAGATTATGATAAAATGTAGAATATTTATATGCAATGTGAAATAACTAATAATTACCGTTTTTCTATGTGGAAAGAGGAGAAAACTTAAGATTTCCATCCCAAAGACAAGACAAAGTTAATTGCTGTCCCTTTGATAGGGAGCTGCATTCAAACAAGGCGATCCAAATTGGAGCGCATCAACTAGGAAAAGGAAAAGGGGATACCAAATCGGCGCAAGAGAACAAGAGGATAACTAAGAACTAATAGTTTGACAAATCCATCTAGATCCTTTGATCCTAAGGGATCGCTACCTTAACGATTTTCTTTATCGTTGATATCTCTGCTCGGCTGTTATAAGAATGGGCAACACTGCTAGCACGGGGGACGAAATATTGTTATTTTTATGGAATTCTCCTTTGTACTTGAAACTTTGATCATCAACTCTCTTTGAAGAGCGATTCACTGTAACTCTATTTTGATGTTTTAATATATAAATCATGTTGTCGTGCTACCTTTGATTCTGGAGTAACCTTAAGCAGTTTGTCCCTGGAGGCTAAGGGCCCAGCCCTGGTGGATCACTTGCTCCTATATCATTATTTCTAATTCGTGTGTGGTTTGATCTCTTCTATTCACTATGTTTAGTAATTCGACGTGCCTTACTGTTTTACATATCGGTTCTACTATATTTCATTTACAATTGACTAAGTAATGTTTTTCTCTACAGCTGGAATGCTATGTTATTCATTCTAACTTTATATCACATTGATGTCCCTTTCAACAATTGATATAACATTGTTGTTCCTTACATATTTCCATTGCTATTCGATTACAAAGTAATAGTGTTATATAGTCCTAAATCAGTACTACTGTATTTATCTATGGTTTATGCTTAAAACGTGATTGTTGTTCATTCGTGACTGTTGTTCCACCATGATCAAAATTGCTATTTCTTTATAACTCGGATTCATACTTGTTGTATCGAAGCTCTAATTACTGTTCCTTTCAATATTAAGAGTGTCGCGTGTTTAATCTGGTTTTCTGTACATTTATATTTGATTTAAGTTGTTGTTCTATATTTTATTTCTATTAGTTTGTTGTTCTATTTCTGTTTGCTCATTCAATTCATCTCTAAAGTCAAGATTGTTACTTAATTCCTGTAGGATATAATTACTGTTGCATTCATTTATGTAGGTTAAGGTTTTACTGTTCAATCATGTTTATAAAATTAGTTGTTGTTCCATTTCCTATCATTTGAGCTATCGTCGCCTTGGTGTGCAGAATGATTTGAGACTATAATTAACATTGACATATGTTGTCTAGTTCCCAGATTGATGATCCTTCCCTTGATTGATTTTTAATTGCATCAGTTTACAGGGGATGAGTTACCTTTTTGTTTTCTCGATTAAACTATTCTATTATATACAAAAAACCAGAGTACATTTACAATCATGCTGTCTGAAAGATCCATCTTCTTGAAAGAGTGGCATTCTGGAGCAACCAAATTTAGCAGAAAGAGAGGGCTAACCTATTCATTCCTTCACAGGGGCGCCTGTGACCAGTAAAATCATTCCCACGCAGGGGAGGAAAAAATTGACACCCCTGCAAAACTATAACTGACCACAAAATTGACACCCAAGCAAGACTATAACCGATCGTACGTCGCAGCGTTGGCATATTGCCGCATTGACACCTTAACATAAGAGAAATTCGACACGAAGACATGCCAAAGACATTTGGACACATGGAAAAAGCCAAAAGAAAGAAAGAACCAGAATCCCACCTGAGCAATAAGACCTGAGACCTTGCAGCAGACTAGTCTTCCGACACCTCCTCCACAATTGGGCACCATCCATATTCTTCCACTTCCTGAGCTTGGCCCTCTTTCACCTTGGATGCTTCGGGCTGCTTCTAGTTCTTCTCCATCTGAAGGTCTAGCAAATCCGTGCCCTTTCCCTTGTCCACCGTGGGCAATTCAGAGGTTTTGGCCATGTCGACCGGTGCGGCGAATTCTGGAGGAGCACTGGTTCCGCCCTCATCCTGGGCTTCATCAATGAAAAGAACAGAGATGTCAGCATTAATCCTTGGACAATTCAAGGGGCTGTTGAAGGTAAATACAACTGAGCTGAAGAAAGGTGCATACGAAGACCCAGGTGAGCTAGCCTCCATATATTGGCTATGCCTGAGAGAGCTTGCACCTCCCAAACGAGGGCAATGCCAGTGACAACGACAGTGAGGGCAGTGACAGTGAGAATGGGTCTCCACCTCGGCTGAAGGGCGCGATGACCCTCCATGGCTAGAGCCGTGACGACTCAGCATCCATTGTCGAGTCCTGACCATGTTAACAGGGCAATACAAAGCCGAATTGAAATGCAGGAGACCAGGAGGGGCACAAACAAGCTGGGAAATCAGACGAGGGGTGGAATAAATCAAACCAGGGCCGGAATATGTCAGCACCAGTGATGACATGAGAACTCGAGACCCTGCCCAAATGAACATGGTGATTCTTGGGCTACCTCTGTTTATAAAATCCCTGCCTCTGCCTCGAGGGTCGCCCTCCATTAATGAGGTATTCAATTGTGTTACAGAGCCGAGTTCTGTAATGCAGCCAAAGGAGGTCAGAGCATAAATGCTCCTTGGCTGCCGTTTCCTGACATTTATCATCAAACTCTGGGGATGTCCTTCTCCACCGTCTTCCAAGTCACCACTACGCATGGCAGGAAGGTGGCCTCCCTTGCACACCCGCCCCATCACCCTATTCACTCTGGTTTGCACCCGCATCTGGGGGGGTGGTGTCATTTTGGACCAGGTGATTGCATTCCTGTGCTTGTGCATGATTCTTTAGTATGTCTAGAGTTCCTGCTTGTAGAGTAAACTCACTTTCCACACCAATGTTGGCCATAAAATTAGCTACCTTGTTGCCTTCTCTTCTTATGTGATTGAAGGTGATGGCTCTGTTATTAAGTAGTTCTTGCTCCATGGCTTCCAGTCTCGCTTCAAGCCTCCATCTCATGGAAATTTTCTTTGCATGAGAGCCATTTAGGAGATGCTTAGCCATGTTGATTAGGATTTGAGAATCTCCTTCTACCTCCAGGGGACTAAAGTTGTTATGCCTGGAAAGAATGAGACCTTGCCATAGGCCTTCCAACTCAGTTGAGTTGTTTGTGTCCCATCCGATGTTTCCAAAGTAGATCTTAAGAGGCCTGCCAACATGGTTTCTGAATATTCCACCATATCCGGCTATCCCAGGATTACCCTTTGAGGCTCCATCAAAATTGAGTTTGAAGGAGTGCTCAGGAGGGGCAGTCCAAGAGACCTCTTTGGTACTACTTCCTTTACGCTGGATTTTGTTGTGAAGCTTCTAGGGTAGATACAAGTTCCAGTTTTCCCAGATAGCCTTCTCATTATCTAGAGTTGGAAGGTCTTCCATGTTCCAGGATTTAAGAGGCAATGTTTCTTCTAGATTCCCACAGACCTTGCGCTAGATGATGTCAATCGGGGAGTACTGATCCTTGAATATTCTTTTGTTTCTTTCTTTCCATATGTTCCATAAAAGCAGCCCAGGAAGAATGCACCATAGATGATTGAGAATTTCACATTTATATGGATTCATTGGCCAGTGTATTAAGGTGTTTTTGATATCATCTAGAATCCTGCAATTTCTTTGACACCTAAAACTTGCCTTTTCCCATATTTGGTTGGCCAAGGGGTAAGCGTCCAAGAGATGTTGAGTGGGTACCTATTGAGATTTGTAGTTCACACATATGGAGGGGCCATGATAGTTTCTCCGTCGGAGTTTATCCCAAGTTAAAATTATTTTGTGTCCAACCAGCCATAAAAAAAGAGAAACTTTAGGCCATGAGCCAAACCCCCTGATTTTGGTCCATATTGGGTCTGGGGGGTTGGGTTTGTGCATATGATTTTGTAAGCCTCTGAAGTGTTGAATGCCCCCTTGGGCCGATAACCCCATCGTATAATATCTCTGTCCTCTGAATATCGGATGTTTCTTTTTCTTAGCTCCTTTTCCAATTCTTCTATGAATGGACGTTCCATGTTTCTGGTAAGCTGGATACCATGTTTCCACTTCCGAAATCCTTGCTCTTGTTCCTGATCCCAATACTCCCATATCTTATTCTGTTGTTGGGCCTCTCCGATGAAGTTGGGAGGTATATTTAGGATGTCTTTAAGCTTTGGCAGTTGGTTCCAGGCGTCCATCCAAAATCGTGCAGTTCGACCATTTCTTACTTCCCAAAAACTATGCTGCTGAATCAACTGGAAGTGTTGTTTGGCCGCGTTCCATATCAGAGATCCATTGACACTGGGAATGTATCTTATGAGTTCCTCATGTGGCCTATGGTTGGCATACTTAGCAGTCCAAATGGCAGCCCACGGTTTTTCCGGTGAAGAGAGCCATTGCCACCAGATTTTGGCACTCATGATGGCATTACTATGATTGGGGTCTCTCAGACCAATACCTCCTTTTTCCTTGGTCGTGCAAACAGTGGTCAATTTTACCAGTGCCCATTTGCGGTTTGTGGCTGAGTTCCCCTAGAGGAAACCTCTCTGTAAGTCTCTTATTCTTTTTAAGACCCATTTGGGGGCTGCTAAGATTGAGAATAGGTAAAGCGGCATTGCCTGTAATACTGCTTTTATGAGCACCACACAACTGGCCATGTTCAGATATCTATACGTCCAGAGGTTTAGACGCGTTTCAAGCTTTTCAACGAGCCTGCGCCAGGAGGAATTCTTGATGGTTGATGCGATGAGGGGGGCACCAAGGTAATTAGATGGAAGTGTGGCTATGGGGAAACTCAAAATTCGGGCTACATCAAGCTTGACAACATGCTGGGTATGGAAGAAGAAGATTTGCAATTTGGAATTGTTGATACTAGTACCTGAGGCCTCAGAGAAGTCATTGAGCAGAGACTTGAAGCAAGAGGCTTCCTGGAAAAAAGGATAGCCGAGGAGCATGTTGTCATCAACAAACTGCTGGTGAGTTATAGCAGGGGAGTTGTGAATGGAAAGGCCTTTAAGCTAATGACAGAGATGTGATTGCTTGATGTGATGACCCAGACCGTCAGCCATCAGGATGAAAAGGAAAGGGGAGATGGGATCGCCCTGCCTGATTCCCTGAGAGGGCCTGAAGGGCTAAGACGGGTATCCATTCACAAGAATAGAAAAGAAGGAGGATGTTAAAAGACTCATAATCCAGCGGATCCACATGTGAGAGAAGCCAAAAGTATTAAGCATTTTTTGTATATAGGTCGAGCTGAGCTTATCAAAAGCCTTAGAGAGATCAAGCTTTAGAATCATACTTGCCTACCTTGTTTGCTTGAGGGAGTGAATAATCTCATGCGTGAGGATTATGCCATCCAAAATCTGTCTTCCTTCAACGTACCCTCATTGTTCAGGAGAGATGAGCAGGGGTAGAAGGGGTTTTAACCTGTTGGCTATTACCTTGGACTTGTAAATGACATTGCATAGAGCAATCGGTCGAAACTTGTCAGGTGTGGTGGACTCCTCTGTTGGCATTATGTTTCTGGTATGGTTATATGTTACAGATGTTGTACTTGATGGCAACACCCATGGCATGGCTCTCAATACGATAAGAATTAAGAAGTACGCAGGAGAAAAGTTCACGGAATTTTATGCAGAGAAAAGTTTATTTCATGTGGAGAAAAGTTCACGGAATTTTATGCAGAGAAAAGTTTATTTCATGTGGGAAAACTTACCTTTGGTCCATGGTAGTTAGTCCTTGGAATTTGAACCTATGGTTTTTGGACCATGGCATCTCGACAGACGTGTTGATCCCTAGTATTGAGTTGATGGTATTGGTTTGTTATGGTTTTGGCCCGTGGTATTGGTCCATGATTTGAGGGAGAGCTTGCCTATATAAAGCAAAGGAGATCATTTGGCTTGGGTATGCTTTTGGGTTGAATATCTTAAGATCTGAAATATTGGGTTATTGTTTCAAAAGCTTGATCTATATGAAAGTGAAGTGGAAAGCGAATCTGTGAAGGGTGATCTCTCGAGCGCTGCAGCTGCGGAAGTGCGGAGGCGCCACAGGAGACGTCGCAGGAGGCGCCACAGGAGACGCCGCAGGAGGCGCCGTAGGAGGCGCCGCAGGAGACGCCACAGGAGGCGCCGTAGGAGGTGCCACAGGAGACGCCGCAGGAGGCGCTGCAGGAGGCGCCGCAGGAGACACTACAGGAGGCGCCACAGGAGACGCCACAGGAGACGCCGCAGAAGGCGCCACAGGAGACGCCACATAAGGCACCGCAGGAGACGCCACATAAGGTGCCGCAGGAGATGCCACAGGAGGCGTCGCAGGAGACGCCACAGGAGGCGCCGCAGGAGACGCCACAAGAGGCGCCACAGGAGGCACCGCAGGAGGCGCGGCAGGAGACGCCACAGGAGGCGCCGCAGGAGATGCCGCAGGAGGCACTGCAGGAGATGCCACAGGAGGCGCCGCAGGAGACGCTGTAGAAGGCGCCACAGGAGATGCCGTAGGAGGCACCGCAGGAGACACCGCAGAAGGTGTTCTGGGTTTAGTTTTCTATTATTGTGGATCTGGTTATTTGGGTGACTTACTGGTACTTGATGATCATTTTATATTTATGGATCCAGTTTGAAAATTTATGAAAAGTGGTCCTTGAAAGAAAAGAAGTAGGGGGTTGTAGCTCCCTTCCAGGAGAGACTGGAAAACGAGAGAGAGTTGTAGCTCTCTGCAGGTTGCAGCCTGCGTACTGGTAAAGGACTGCACCAGTACAAGACCATTGTAAAAGGAGTTTCTAATTTGAAAGAAGATAGAGACATATTGCAGCAGGTGGTTTTCACCCACATTGGGTTTCCACCTTATATCTGGTGTTCTTTGATGTGACTGTCTGTTTTTCTTGTTCATGCTCATTGTTTTATGGTACTGATATGCAAAAATAATTCAAAGTATAAATAAGGAAGAATTGTTAAAAGGACTAGATAATACTGATTCACCCCCCCTCTCAGTATTATTTTCAACAACTAGTATTTGTGGTATTGCGAGACCAGATTCATCAATTTCCATCTCAACTCATGATGTCATCATCAGAGGAGTCCCATGAATCTTCATTCCCATGCTCTCGAGGTTAAATTTTATTTATCTAGTACTATTCTCATCATTTTTATCTTTTGTCCGATGATATTTTCTAAATGATAGTAGACTACTTATATTGTCGAAATTATCTAAGTTCTTCCATTAAATTCTTTCTCCTTGTTGTTTCTTAGCATTCTACTTCCTCCCTTCCATCTTCAACATTTATAACTTATTTTATACTTCATTTTTATTTCTTCGCTTTTTCTTTTTTTATCTCTCATTAGTCATTACCAACCCCCCCCCCGCCCCCCCATGCCATATTGACTTAATGTCGAGTAATGAGAGAAGATTCAACAACCATGTTTATTTGCTTAGAAATTAATCCCACACTTCTTTTGTATCCTTGCATCGTGCATCAAGAAATTGTTTTCAATCAATCTGTCTTCTGGTCAATATATATTGGATTTTCCAGATTCCACGATATGACCAGCACCTTTATCGAGTAGGAACTTGTGTAGCAAGGTGGGAATCATACAACAAAAAAAAATAAAAAAATCATGGAGATCGTCAAATAACCTTGCCTTAATATAATCAATAGAATTTATTTCTTCAATTGCTCATTCCTTACAAAATTCATCAAGAATCGTTTCAAGCCACTCATGCAAATTTGTTTAACCATCATTTAACCATTTCAATAATAGTGTTGCATCAATTTCTATTTTTCTCATGAGCAATATAGTCGAGGAATCTTTTAATCTCTGTCTTGCACTTTTGTAAAGAACTTGGCCCTCACTTCTGCGATTGACAATTTGTTTCTTCTCGTGTAGTTGTTAGAGTAATTATTAATTTTATCCCCCACCATTGTTGTATCTCTTCCAAATTTAACATTTATGGTTGCATATTCTTGAGACTCAAGTCCAATACTACTGGAAATGGAACCAATATTGTAATCTAGGGAAAATTAATCATGGTTATCAGTAGTAACGACAATATTTTATAACATAGCAATGCACATAAGAAAATGGAGAAGAGAAAAAAAGTAGTGGAGAAATAGTGGAAGCACACTTTTATTATATATCTCTTAAATCCAAATAGAATGGATACATCAATACATACATTGATATATATACTTTTTTAGGATATTTACATCAGTTTAATTGTCCAAACTAACTCATCTAATTCGACTTAGTTGTCAACTTAAATAAGTTGTCGATTGACTTACATATAGCTTTCTGACTTGACTAGGTTAGTTGACTAAGCTTTCTAGCACCTCCAACACTGCTCAAACTACAGTGTCTACTCACTGTCCCTCTTCTAGCTTGTTCACTAAGTATGGAATCCAAATATTATGTTGTTGTACCAGGGCATACCAAAGAATGTACCTAAATATTTCTAGGTCAAATGACCCCCCATGAAAACATGCTACTTCTCATGTTTGCATCTCCCCCTAAGATTTTTTTCTTCTCTTCTCTTTGACCTCTTGATATACAACTACCCCTAACTAAATTGGATAGCCACCTTCATTTATTTTGAAGGAAACTATTGAAGAGATGAGGGAGACATATCTCCCAACTTCTACCTCAAATAAACAAAGGGTTCTCAGGAAAGAGGCTTGCTGAACATTAGTTATTTGTTCCTTTGTTGATATATACTCCAACCTTACAGTCTAATAAACCACCTAGTTTCTATAAAAATGGTATTGTATGGGTATATGTTTTGGTTTTTTAATGAAGAATAGGATTGTCGGACATACTTATAGCACTAGTGTTATCACACACTATGGGAATCATTGCATTGTGTGCTAGCTTCATGTCTTGCAATGTTTACTCCATCCACAAAATCTTAGTGCAACATGCAATAACTGATATGTACTCAGATTCAACTATGGATAGTGAAACTGATGTCTTTTTTTCGCTTAACCATGTAAACAAAGAATATCCAAAATAGAAAGCGTCAACACTTATTCTCTTCCAACCATCTACACTGCAAGCCCAACCAACATCTTCATATGTAGTTATGGAAAAATTTTCATGTTCAGGATACCATAAACCAAAATCCATTGTGGTCTTTAAATATCTAAAGATCCTTTTTGCAGCTAATAGATGACTCTTTTAAGTGGTTGATTGATACCTTTCTACTAAACCAATATCTTGCATTATATCTGACCTTGAAACTATTATTTACAGGAGGTTACCAAGTGTTGATCTAAACATCATTTGATTGACCTCAAGCAATTCATCATATTTGCTCAACTTATAACTAATGACCATGGGAGAACTAACACGTGAACATTCTGCCATCCTAATATTTCTAACAACTCCTTGAGGTATTTTCTTTATGAGATAAATATTCCTCTAGATGATTGTGCTATCTGCAACCCAAGGAGGAAGGAGATATCTCCTAGCATTGAAATTTAAAACTTAGCTTTCATTTCAAACTCAATTTGTATTTCAACTACAAACTTTTGGCTTAGAAAATTTACATCGCTTCCAAAAATTATGTCATCAACATAAACAACAAGTCCTAAAGCACTTTCATTTTCATATTTGAATTATATATTATTATCAGTTGCCCCTCACTTGAAACCTTGACACTATAGGTATTTCTCCAATATGAGATATTTTTCTCTTAGTGATTGATTTAGTTCGTGCAAGGCCTTTTTTTCATACATCATCTAGATTATCCGACAACCATAACCCTTCAAGATTCTCTATATATACTTTCTCTTCAATTTCTCCATTTAGAAAACCTAATTTTACATCCATTTGATAGAATTTGAGCTTCCTGTGTTAGGAAAATGCTAAAAACATTCTTATCACCTCCAATTTGGTAATAAGATAAAATGTTTCTTCAGTCTACTCCAACCTAGGCATACCCTTTACATACTAATCTGGCCTTATTCCTTATAACCTATCCATCCTTATTTAACTTGTTCCTAAAGACACATTTTGTGCCAATGACATTTGTATTTATTGGTCTTGTAACTAATTCCAAGTATATTTTTTCTCAAACTGATTTAATTCCTTATTCATGGAATTTACCTAGTGCTTATCTTAATTTTCTTGAGAAAATTATTTGGTTTCAATCATAGATAGCATGGAAATATGTGCTTGACTAGAACTACGTATCATATTTCATCTAGTTTCAACTCCTACTTCCTTATCACCAACAATTTGATTTATAGGGTGATTCCTTTGTACATATCTTGAAGGGTTTTTTGGACAAGAGCATGTTGCCTCTTATTCTTCTTCTTTTGATTCCTTATGTTTTTTGATCTTGATATTCACTACATAGCTGATCAATTGGGCTAATATAACCTGGTTGTTTTTCCTTCGGAGGTAAATTTTCATCCACCTTCACATCAATGTTCTCAACTATCTTGCACAAACACTTTTTATACCATCTATGATATTTTCTCTTGTTTAACTATATTCCCTCATCATATCATGCATCAAAATTTCTAGGATTTTCATCATTAATCTTGATGTAGCATTTACTACCAAAAACCCTGAAGTGCTTCATTAAATTTGGTTTCCATAGCACAACCCATACGGAGTTTTATCATTGTTTTTTCTTAAGTGGTATTTATTTAAAATGTGAATCGTTGTATGAAAATATTCAACCCAAAAGGTGTTTGAAATATTTCTCTCATCTAACATTGCTCTAGCCATTTGCCACACCCATCTATTTGGCCTTTCAACTGCTCCATTTTTCTATCAAGTGTTTTCAATTGATAGTTTTGTTTTTATTCCATGCTCTTCACAAAAATAATCAAACTCACTTGAGGTAAACTCCCCACCTCTATCAAACCTTAGGTATTTCAATTTACAATTAGTTTGATTTTCTGCAAGGGATTTGAAGACGCTAAACTTACCAAACTCTTGACATTTATCTTTTAGAAATGTCAGCCAATTCAACCTAGTATAATCATCAATAATTAACATAAAATATTGTTCTCCACTTTTGGCTTTAGTTCTTGAAGGTCCACATAAGTTTGTATGAACCAATTGTAGAGGCCTTGTTAAAAACCAACAAAATACTTGGGGGGGATGTGAATCAATATTTTAATTTGTTTTAACAATTTACTTGATCAAAGCAAAAATGCTCAGTAACATAGTAAAAATACCATCACACCAATATCATAAAGTATGTACATGATATTTTAACGTGTAAACCCAAATGGGAAAACCAAAATCTCTTTTTAATTATGATAAAAAATAAAACTGCAATTTCAGATTACATCAATTTTTGTAGGCTACGACCTACTGAAGGATTCAACCTCCTTTCTCTCACAATCACCAACTTGTTTATTTTTACAAGCACCAACCTGAAGGAAGCACCAACTCCTTGTTGATCAACATAAATTAAAAGGAAGTTGCACCAACTCCCTATTATGCAATCACCTACTTGCACAACCTTTTAGATTCCTCTTTCATAAATTTTCATACTTAAATCAAAAGGCCTCTCTATCATATATTCATAAATAAATTTTCAATTATCATATTTTTTTCAATTCAAGTCACTCACACCTTCATTTATTCACTCACTCGCTGATATTTTTTACATACCATCTCACACACACTTCTCCGCAATAATGTTCATGTTTCTCTTCTTATACCATTTCTTCAACAATGTTATTGCCTTATAAAGATTTAGATAAACTTCTACTCTAAGTTGATTTTTTTTATTTTTGAGTTTAACCATCAGTTCCACTTTACTTCTATTCTTTAAATTAATTGTTATTTACTTTATTATTCAATAGGTTACATACTATGATTAATATTCAATATTTGTTCTTTGTTAAACTCTTGAAATATGTTGAACTAACGATGTTCTAATTTGCAAGCCAATTTTCCTTTTGTATATTTTATTTCTAGTTTTGTTTTGGACTTAACTGTTGTCCAGACTATTATTTAATTTTCTTTAATCTATGTGTTCTCTTACTGTGAATAGTAGTATTTTTATTGTTCTTCCTATAAACATCACATTCTTTGTTAAAATATCACTTTGGATTTTTCTCCATTTTGTCCAAAAATGGTGCTTTAACTATAGTTTGTTGTTATTCTAATTTTAGCACTAAAGCGCCAAATTTTATTTGAACACCAAATATCTAGAGTGGAAAATTTCTAGAATGCCCAATTTGATTTAGCACCATTTCTCTAGAAAAGCATGGGTCTGTTGTAGGCTTGAAATGTCTGGCTCAACATTATAAGGGAAACCACCTGGTCAGGACCTTAGAACAACTCCTTTTTCATTGACCTTAGAACAACTCCTTTTTCATTTGGAATGGGGGTTCCAACTAGTTAAACTAGGTCTAGTTACATTCTCTCTATTTCTACTGGCTTAAAGTATGACTTTTACCTACCAATAGAGAAGAGACATAAAATCATCTCTTCTTGTTGATTAGGCAAGAAAGTGATCCTTAAGCTGATCTAGGGCTCAACTAAGCCACAACTAAAGTTTTCCTCTTTGATAAGATAACTTTTAGAAATGTAATGATTAATCTAAATGTAAATTAATCATATAGTGCAAGCAAGAGGAAAGAAACCCTAAGCCTATCTCGATTAGGAAGATGTAGATCTAACCCAACTGAGAGAAGGACATTAACAAAATTCGGGTTTTAACATGTCTAGCTTAAGGTGAATATATAGCTAATGAAATAGTTCAATTAACTAATATTATAATCACCAAACGTGATGTTTAGAGATCAATTAATGATGAATAATTAATCAACAACATTTAGGAAGTAGTTTGCAAAATGATGATGATTATTAAATCAGTAACCCAAATGATTAAACAATAACATAAGGAAATAGTTTACAAAATATTATTGTTTGTTAAATCAGAATTAAAAGGTTGATTTATCAAAAATCAAAGTTCAACACCTAAGAGAAGAGAAAAATAACAAAAAATTATTGAGGAAAATTACTCACATTAACAATAGTTCACAAATATGAATGAAAATGACACATTTATGCTATTATAAAATGAAATTAGTATACAAAAAAATAGTATCTTAAATTCCAATTTATTGAACTTGTTTCTCTAGTTCTGATCTTCAATAATCCTTTTACAATGCTTGAACTCCACTACAAAAATCGAGCTACAATAATACAAACTCGGCTTCCCGAACACAGTCTAGAACGCAAAAGAAAAAATCTCAAAGTTATTCCCCATATCTGAGATTTTACTCTTCTCTCACCTAAAACTCCAAACCCCTATTACAGTAGTGTTATAAGAATTACAGAATTGCAGAGAAGAGAAGCCCTTTCTATATTCTTCAAACTACTATTTATAATTACAAATTTGAATTCAAAATAGGAGAAATGTTGAGGAATAAATCTACCCCAATAATTTTCATTGGTCATTTTTTTTTTCTTATGTTGTTAGAGCAATTCCATTGATTGAAATCTTCTTTTTCTGATCTCCTCAATTGTTCTCCTGCAAAAACCAATCAAAATTCAATTAAAATAAGAAAATACCAAATATGGAAAACAAACATCGTCAATCAAATTTTAATAAAATAAATAAAATATGAGCTTTCCATTGATCCTTAAAAATATCTTATTGACCAAACAAAACATAGTCGAATGGATCTGCACTCAGTAGATGCTATGAGCAAATGAAAATGCAAAAAATTAAACTCAAAAATTTAATTTTGTTTACAAATTCGAAGCTTGATATTCTGTTAAATTTTAGACTCATTAAATGACCAAATCTGGTCATGCAACCACTTTAGAAATATTCTCCATGATTTTATCTTTGTCCTAGGCCTCATTTGGCCAAGTAAAACTCAATTTATGATCTTCCAAAGTTGAAGTGTCAAAATTACCAGAATTCTAAAAAATTTGTTGAATGAATCAAAAATAGGAAACTTTTTTAATTAAAATCTAATCCTAAATTAAATTAACAGATATTACTTAATTAATATCATTTTTTAATTATAATTCAAATAAATATATATATATATATATATATATATATATATATATATATATATATATATATATATATATATATATATATAATTATAATTATAATTAATTAAAATAAATTTTAAATAAATTAAAATATATTAAAAATATCATATTAAATTAAAATAAAATTATAATTTTATTAAATATATTTTATAACTTAAAAAAAACATTTAAAAATTTCAAGTGGCCTTTGGATACCATATATGAATGAATTGAAAGGAATAAAGGAAACAAGGTTATATTAATGGAGGTTAAGGAGGGCCACAAGACGGAGGCACGTGGGAGGAGGGGAGACCTTTGTTAATTCAAAAATAATCTGAATCAATATTTTGATATCGGAACATTTTAAAATACTGGAAATATTTTTTTTATATTGGGATTCTTATGAAATATTGGGACTTTTAAAATATCTGGAAAATTTTATTAGGACTTTTATTGGATATCGAGACTTTTCAAATATCGGATATCGAGACTTTTCATCGGGATTTTTTTTATCATGATCTTTTCATTGGGACTTTTGTAAAATAAGGGAGGAGGTGAGGTTAAGTGAGGCCCACTTGGAGTGGAACTCCTCCATTATAAACAACAGCCACTTTGGTAATTAAAAATCTTGCAAAATGAACTACAACCACTTTTCAATTTTGAGATTTTGAGATTTTGGTTCTTGTAATTTCTTTTAAAATTATGAATTGGAATCAATTACCGAGATCCTAAAAACACATAATTTTAATTGTTCTACAATTTGGCTAGGCAATTTTGTAGGACCGTTAGTGAAAAATGAAAAAATTAGTAAAAATTAACTAGGGATTAGTATCTACAATGAATTACTAATTTATTTACAAAAATTAAAATAATATACATTTTGTACATTTTTAAACGCAGGCAGTAAAAATTATCGAACTTTGGATGAGCATCATTTGCAAACTGTGTAACCAAATGAGATGAAAGAAGTACCAATGGAAAGCTAGCGAAAATTCGAACTCAATGAAGCAATCAAAATAGAAATCCAATGAAAATGAAAAAATGGCAAATTCTAGGACACTTAACCAAAAGAAAATATTAAAAAGGTGATTTAGTTATAAATTTATGGAAAGGGTCTCCATTGTTGAGTTTTCACTACAATAGGGACCTAACCTCGAACTACCTCTTACAACACTTAGCCCTATTCAACTAATTACTGATGAGGACCATGTAAATTTACCCATAAGACCAAAATTTCAAGATTGTGCCCTTTACCTTTGGAGTGCATATTTATGTTGAAATCATCGTGATGTAGTGCTAACATCATTTTTCCATGTGGCACCATCTTGATGGTTAATGTGTCAAACAAAAATGGCACATTTGGCCACCTGAAAATTTTGAATCTTCATGCTACATGTCACCTACCACATCATCGTGTTGACATCACCTTGTTGTGACAATGTCACCTAGGTTGTCGTCTGTGATGTTGTGTCAAGTTACCTACGTCACCATGCCATATCATCCCCTTTTTCATGTTCACTTGACCTAATACATAAGCTTACCATATTTCCTAACCTAGTTGTGTCAAAACCACCCACTCTACCACCTATGCTTATGTTGGTCACTTGCATCTCCTCCATCATTCAATCATTATTTACTTGGGCTCCACTTAATCAACAACTATAGTTAATTGGAGGGACCCCCTAAATGCTCTAAAATTAACAAGGGTGGGGTTGTCCATAATTTATCGCTTTTGTGACTAATCCCTCACTCACATTCTTAAAGCATGTCATAACTAGATATTCATGTGCTTGGATTGAACGGTCCACATTAATTGTGGGCCCCCCCATGTCTGATGGATAATGGAAGGGGGATCCACAATTTGGTGTCTGGTACTCATGGAACCAATGCCAAAAGTTTGAACCCTAACCTTTGACACATGTTTATGTCTTTTTGTGCTAGGGACTTCTTGAAATTTCCATGTCACTCGTTATTATGCATTCAAATTCTACCATTGGCCAGTGCCTTATCATACAGCCACATTAGCTCTACCACATCAGTTGTATGTTGTCAAGTCCAAGTGGAATAATGCACCTTAGAACCTTGCCAAAATGTCAAACTGAGATAACTCATAATCCTGATGATTTATACCAAGTACCATATACCGTTGGAAATGTCTCTAAGAGGACTACCAAACTATACTCTTTACAATAGAATTTGAGTAGAACAATTGTAGAAAAAAGTCCTTCAAATATATACATCATGTACTGAACTTGTATGCCCTTGACATCAATATCTAGGTTTGACATCAATGACAAAACATTTGTCAATAATATCCCCCTTGGGCATTGATGGAAAAACCACCAAACATTGGAGGTCATTTATGGAAACTCTGTCACTTGGTCATAATCACCACCAAACATTAGTTGTTTTTTTCTCACTCTCTCCATTTGCTTCAAATAAGTCAAGTGCATCCTCTCCTGCTAAAAATATTTGTATCAATAACCACAAATCATCTCATCATGCAAATGTTTTCTCATTCAATGTTTGCATTTTTCCCCTTTAACATCAATGACAATGAGCCTAGATACTCCTCCTACAACTAATATCCTCCTATGACTATGTTGTGCTAAGGTGAGAATCATGTGGGCCTATTTTCTCCTTGGAAACTTGATCTTTGATATTCAGTTATCCCTACAATTATTTGGATAGATCACCTCTTTGCTTGTGAAGAACCCTACTTAAGAGAGAAGAGAGAAATTACTTCCAACTTCTTCCTTAAGTACTCAAAAGTTTCTTGGACAAGAAGTTTTTTGAAGATTTTAACAACCTATTCCTTTGTTGAAATATTCTTTAGCCTCAAAATTGGATTGGAAACTTGTTCTCTAAGAATCCTATTTTGCATTGAAATAGTTCACAAGGAAGCAAAGGTTTTATTAAAATATAAATGTTCAACCTGAGCATAACCTTTGCACACTAATCTAGCCTTATTCCTCACGCCTTGTCCATTCTCATTTAATTTATTCCTGAAGACCCATTTGGTGTCAGTGACATTCTAATTTGTTGGTCTTGGAACCAATTCCCAAGTCTATTTTTTTAATTTGATCTACTTCTTCATTCATAATGTTTATCCAATTTGTATCTTGGCTTACTTGACAGAAATTTTTTGGCTCAATCATAGACAACATAACAACATATGATTGATTTGTGGAATTCATCACTCTCCTTCTAGTTTGGACCCTTCCATCTAAATCACCTACAATCTAATTAGAAGAATGATTCTTTTGAATGTATCTTGAGGGAATTTTTGGTTGGGGGCTTTCTTCCTTGTTGGCCTATTTATTCGGGTTGTCATATGTTGGCTACTTGTCCTTAAGAGAAATGGACTCATCCACTCTTACATCAATGATGTAAACCATTTTTCTTGAGCTTTTATTGTAACATCTATTACTCTTTCTCTTACTTGAATATACTAGAAATATTCGTTCATCAACTCTTTCATAAAACTTACCAATATTCTCATCATTATTTTTAATGTAGCACTTGCTATCAAAGAATTTGAAGTTCTTTACCATTGTTGGTTTTAGATACCACAATTCATAGGGGTTCTTTTCACTATTTATCCAAAAGTGATATCTCTTTAAATAAACAATTGTTATATGAATTACTTCAACACAAAACATTTTTTGATATATTTCTCTCATCCATCATTACTCTTGCCAATTGTTGTACTAACATATTCGCCCTTTCATCCATGCCATTATGTTGTGGGGTGTTTACAATGGTGAATTGTCTCTTTATGCCATGCTCCTTACGATAATCATTAAACTCATTACAAATAAACTCTCCATCCCTATATGATCTTATACATTTTATTTTGAAGCCAGTTTGATTTTCAGCCAGAGCTTCAAAGATTTTACAATTTCCAAATGCTTCTGAATTTTCTCTTAATAATGCAACCCAAGTAAGCTCGTTGTAATCATAAAAAATTAGCATAAAATATACCTCACCACTTGGAGTCTAAGTTCTTGTAGGACTAGATAAGTCCATGTGAAATAGTTGTACTAGCTTAGTGGGAGAGATTTTTTTTCTCTCGAAGGGTACTCAAATTGTGTTACCAACTTGGCATGAATTTCAAATTGTGTTATCTAGTTTGGATATCTTTGGAAAGTCCCTTAAAACTTATTTTTTACCTAGATTCACAATATGGTCGAAGTTGATGTGTCCTAACCTTCTATGCCATAACTAGCTCTCAACATACTTTCCAAAACAACATTTTTCATTCTCTTCATTTAAAATGTATATGTTGTTTTCTATTTTGGTAGCTTTAGCCATGATTTATGCTTTTATTTCAAAATATTTGGAGTGGAAAAGGACATCATATTCTCAATCACACATTTCACTGACGCTCAATAAATTGTGCTTGAGTCCATATACAAATTGCACATTCTTAGGTTTTCCTTTTCCATTTACCAATCTAGCTACACCTTTGCCCATGATTTTACCTAGAGCATCATTTCCAAAAGTGAAATTACCTATTTTGTGTTCTTTTCAATACAATAATTTATTCCTAACACCTATCATATGTTTTGAACACCCATTGTCCACATACCAATGACTGTTCTGATTTTGGGCAAACAAAAAAAACCAGACTTTTCATTACCTTCTTACATTTTCTACTGCCATATCTTGGGTCCTTTTCTGACTTTCTCGACCTCGGGAGATGGTTTGAAATTTGTAATGTTTCAGTCAACTTCCTTACGCCCATAATTATGGAAGTTATAGTATTTAATCGCATCAAATAGATGGGAAAATGAATTGATGTCCCTAAAAACATTTATTTTTAAATTGACAAATCTTGTATTTGGCTGATAGGATTTGTTTCTTTGATTTCTCATTTTCCCATTTATAAGATATGCTCTACAACTTGTAGCTTTATGTACATAATTTTTGCATGCAAATCAACATCTATTAAAAATATTCTCATACATAGGAGCAATTTTCCTACTGAATTTTTGTTGTCTTCTTCTTGGAGGCACAATACTTCTTTGCTAAAATATATGGCTATTTCTTGCATTTAATTTTGTTGTTGATTTTTATTTTCAATAATTTTAAGCTTGATTTCCTTATTTTTTCTCTATTGTTCTTGATGTTTGTTATAACTTTCTTTAGTTGCAACTCTCTTTGATCCCTTAACTACATCAATAAAGCTAATGGATTTATTTTATTCATTTTCTTTAGAGATTATCTCTCCTTCATAACCCAAACCAATCTTGATATGAGAAGATCATTGAATATTTAGAATTTCATCCAATTTACTAGTCCTTTTGATAAATTTGTAATTTATATTGGGTTATGCCTTAGTATTTTCTAAGGAAGACCACCTCCTCCTTGAGCTTTTCACATTCATTGCCTTTTTATTTCAACTAAGCCAAAAATGTATCTTCTATTTTATTTTCTTCCTCAATTTTTAGAAGAAGAGTTACCAAATTTTCAAAGTTGCCTTTTTCTTTTTCAATGTTTGCTAGCATATCTTTTTGCATCTTATTGTTTTTCCTTATCTATTGGATTTCTTCTAAATCACTTATTAGTTCACCTTCCAAGTCTACTTCAACCACTTCTTCCCTAAACTCTACCTATTCTTCTTCCAAAGTGTCTAAAGCCATGAGCCTGAACTATTTTTTACTTCCTTTAGCGATTTCCTCATCATAGGATTGATCATGTTCATCTTCTAAGGAACTATTATCATCTTGATTATAAAAGCTCTTCATTTTGATATTCTTATCCTTATGTTCATGCTCATTCTTGTTTTCATTTTTTGGAAATTTAGATGCATAATGACCTAATTTACCACAATTAAAACTTTTGAAAAGAAACTTACCTTTCTATTTTCCATAACCTCTCTTCAAATTTTTGACAAACATTTCCTCCTCTTCATTCAATTCGTAGCTTAAGTCCTCTTGATCATCTTTAGACTTGTTGATGGCGCTAGAAATCCATCAACCAAGGGGGTCTCCCCAATGAAGTCTCAATTATACCCCACACCATTTGGAAGAGGAGCCCCATATGGAGTATCGACTCGACTCCCATATATTATTATAGATTTTCTTTGGCTACAAAGTTCAACACAAAAAAGTAATGCACAGGTACTTTTGGATCAGCAAGTGAGTATGCCTTGTGAAATATTCAACTCCAGAAAGTATCAAGGTCCTTCTACTGAAAGGGGAGAGAAAAGTGGGCCTGTTAGAGACAAGTAATAGTACTGATCAGAAAAGGAAAGCAAGCATATACATATGAATGAAGCATTGATGACTAGCAAAATATTTCACAAGGAAGCAACGATTTTTAAACAAAATACAACACACCTTCAACAATATAAGTACCAAAGCCACCCAAATAGTTCAATTTCCTTAGTACATAAGAAAATAACATACATCATAAACATTCAAATAATAGTCTTACAATATTCACGACATATGCATGAAAGCATGTTGGCTCAATGAGCTTCTGAATTAAGTTAAAGTTCCAAGATACATCAATACAGTGAACACCATTGTCCCCAATAATGGAGCATTAGAGCAGTCACTCGCTCCTAAAACAAATAGCTTCCTCTCCAATGCATAGTAGGAGGAGCTAAGTTGAAAATTTCTTTGCATTAACAATGAGGGTGTATATATAACAAGTGGGGTGATCATTCACCTCCCTTGTGACTCTTGGAATTCCACTTTACATTACATTTCTACCATATAGAATTTACATAATCCACAAAATGATGTGGCATATGATGACTCATGACACAACATGACATGACACTACTGACATGGAACTTGTGATGTCATAACAATATCAAGTCACCCTTTGTTGCTAGTTTCTTTATGTCTCATTGAAATATGGTGCATGTTCTTCTTCTTCCTCCTCCTCATGACTTGAAGATAAGGAGTCTTCAATGTGATATTGATATTTTTTCTTCTCTTGTAATCTTGTGTTCCTTCATCTTCTCGCTTGGTGATCATCTGATTTGTTTAGCTCCATAGGTGTCTTCTAGCATGGTCCCCTTCTCCATATCCTTCACCATCATCTTGTCATAGCATGAAAGAATACATGTGATTGCAATCCACTCATGAAAATATGACATCATTTTGATAAACCCCTAATCTAACATGTTTCATGAAATCACTTGTTAGGGCTTGAACGGGTGACTAGTTGTGTATGACTCAGGGATTGCACAGTTCCAGAGGTCAAGGTCTAGGACTAAGGCTTGAAACTGCACAATGCACAATTCTGGAGGCTTGGGAGAGGGATTACATAGTTGAGGGACTCAAGGCCTCAAGTTGGAGGCTTAAGGCTTGAGACTGCATAGTGCATAGTTCTGAAGGCATAAGCTAAGTGACTACGCATTTAAGGGACTTAGAAGTTCAAGCTTGAGGCTTGAAGTTTCCCAATGCATAGTTAAAATAGGAGAGAAGGCTAGGAGATTTCACAATTGAGGGATTCAAGAGCTCGAGCTTGAGGCTCGAAGCTTAAAGTTTCCCAATGCACATTTCTAGAGGGGTAGAGGAAAAGTGATTGTGCATCTATGTAGTTCAAGAGCTCAAGGTTGAGGCTTGATGCTTGAGACTACAAAGTGTATAGAGAAGGCTAACTAGAGGCAAGGATTACACAATTCTAGAGCTCAAGGACTAGGATTGAGCACTGAGACTACACAGTGCATAGTTCTGGGAGGTACAGATTTCACATTTTGCAGTGCCAAGAGGAAAGGTTTTTTCTTGAGGACTAAGACCATGTAGTGAGCAATTCAGGAGGGCTAGATGAAGCTAAGTGGCTTAGTCAGGTGTTTTGGCCACAACTACCACCCTATCAAAACTTCCTTGCTAGCAATTTTGAATGGGTCTCCTTGAAGTTGATCTTCCACCTCTTCGAATGATCTATTTTATTCTAGAGACCTTAACTCGTTGCCGAGCCAAACCTCCAATTCCTAATGGTGAAGCCCCCCTCTTTAAAAATCTCTCACATGATCCATTTATAACCCTTTATAGCCCTTCATTCATATCCTCCATCAGCTCCTTTTCAACCCTGAAAAACCCTCCATCGCACCTTCATCTCCATTAACTCTTTATAATAGAAATACTCAAAAAAAAAAATGCCTAAATCACCCCTTTTCACTAATCAAAATCAACACTAAGGCATGATGTGTACCACTATACTCTGAACCCAATGGCTTTATTAACCATATTATATAAATATGGGTCTAGAGCCCCGTCACTTATCACTATCGGCGAGATCCCCAAGCATATATATATATATATATATTAATAAAGTACACATGTATTCCAAACCCGATGGCTTTATTAACCACGATATATATATTATCGGGTCCGGAGCCCCAATCGCATATCGCAATTGGCGAAACCCAAGAGCTTTATGTAAGGCACGCTGTGATATTCCGGACTCGTCGATAACTATCAATTCAAGTGCATAAATTTTGAAGGCCGGTTGTACGCCCAGACGCAGGTTTTCCCATGTATTCCTTTGTATTTTCGATAAAATGTTCCAGACCTGATTTTCAAAGGAGAGTGTTATACTGCAAACCCAAAAGGATTATTAACCCAACTCATATGTATTTCAGGTCCGCCTCCCCAATCGCTCTGGTATATAATTTTTGAATTCCGACTGTACAACCCGACGATGGGTTTTCACGTATATTCTTGTGTATTCAATAAAAGGTTGTGGTCTTGATTTTTAATGAAAATCCCATATGGCAAACCCAATAGGGTATAGGTTCCCATCTATAATCTTTCAATTCTAGCCCTATGGTCAGCCGCATTTTTTCTCGTATATTCCTTTGTATCGCGATAATATGTTGTAACAGGGGTTTTCAAAAGGGAAATCTTATGTTGCAGATCCGAAGGGATTATTAAATGCGGCTCATAAGATTTGAAGTCTGGCTATATAGCCCAGCCATGAGGTTTTTAGTGTTTTCCTGTGTCAAGTCCCTCCATCGTTGATCTACCCTTCGTGGATCCAACGGTCCATGCAGATTTCGGGTGAACAAGTAGCTCGAGGAATACCCACCCAAAAAGTAGTATACTCTTTCCTCCTAGCTACTATGTGTCGCTTGAAGAGTGGAATTGGGAGCCTTCCTCACAATACTGGTTACCACTTAGACCCCTTCCGAAATAGCATCCAATTCAGTGTTATGCAATGATTTTCAGTATAAAACAAATTTTCGCTTGGAGGACTTACTCAATGCATGGGTTCAAAACCAGGGGGCAATTCTTTCACACTTGTTCCTTTGATGTTATAAGCACTTCATGAAGGCAAGATTTGTGTTTTGTAAGCATTTTATCATAATTTCATAAATATGACTGATGTTGATTATCTCTGCAGGCGAGGACCGAGAGAAGGCAGGTGAAGAGTAAAAATAAAATGCATGAGCAGATCCGGAGAGTCCATATATGTTGATATGTCATTTAAAGAGGCACCCTTCGGCATTTCAATCGAGTTCCATGTGTTGCATGTGTATTCTGAAAGTGAAATTTCCCTAGGTTCCATCATGAAGAGATGACACATAGTCATCCTCTTCTAATCAACATCTACTCATTTCCCTAGGAAATGAAGCACCCCAATGACAGGACATGCCTTCTACGTGTCAGTAGTAACATTGATGTTCTACACCTACGTATTATGGTCTGTATATTGAAAATAACAGGGGAGGTGAAAGGTTAAGGGAAGACCGATAGTCATTTCCAATGGATATAAGTATTACCTCTAGATGGGAGAGGAGGGCTTTTTGTTTGGAGAAAATAGCTTTGATTTATTGTGAATAAAGAAGATTGTTTGGTTCAAGATGGAGCCTATTGTTTCATATTTAGTTCCCTTTTCTCTGATATGTTTAGAATTAGTGTGTTGTTGTTGGTATAAAGACAAATGTGATTTGTTTTATGCATATTGATAACTAGCAGTTCATGGTTATTCCTGGTTATTTGAATGTAATTCAATAGCATTGATAATTCATGAAAGGTTGCTGATTCTAGACTTTGTTAAATGTCAATTGCAAGTGTTATTTGTATGGAAAGGAATGTATATTCCCTTATAAGGAATTGGATTGTGATTAGGATTTAATACAGCCTTGTTCTTAGGTGGACTAGTAATTGATTCATTTGGACTTGGGATTTATATATGATGTTTAACCTCCTTTTGTTTTGCTCCTACAGGATAGATTAGGATAGTTAGGACATAGACTAGAGTAGTTAGAAGAAGTGTAGATAGGATTCAATACATAGAGGTTAGCTGTTTTATTTTGTTGATTTAACTGAAGTCTTCTTCCCAGAAGCAATATTTCACCACATTTAATAGTTTATGGGGTCCTTTAAAACCCGTTGGAACTAGCCATTCCAAACGAAAGCAGGGCTAATTGGGGTCTGTGATCAGGTTAGTTCCCCTCGTTGGTATAGCGAAAATTTTCCATGTCAATAAATTGGTGCTATAAGGAGGGCCTGAACTACCATCCACAAATTTTTATGATTTCATCTATAAATGTCATGGATTCAAAAGGATTAATGCATGGATTGTAAAGTTCGAAAAGATACTTCCTCTCATTTGGAAAAGCCTCATTTTGAAGAAGAAACATTGTGGGAGTATCCTGTCACTCCAACCAGTCAAAATACTTACTCGGGCTTACGCTCGTTCCCTCTCTTAGCTCCCCATATTTCACTCTTTACCTCTGACAACTAAAAGAAAGCCAAGGATTTGTTCCATAAATGAAGAGACATCTATAGCCTTGTCTCTTGAAGATATTGTGCTTGAATCCTTGCAAAGTATTGACACTCCTTGGGAAGAAATTCATGAAGATCAACTCTCTGAAGGTATTCCCTAGCCCGATTTGGGAAGTCTTAATAAAGAAAGCCATGAAGAAACCTTCAACCAGAACACCCCTATCCATGTACGGCTAACATTCCTCTCCCAAGTGGGAACCAACTCCCACCTCCTCTGGGAGCACTTCCTCCCTGGCTCGCTTAGGATGTCATAGCGATACCTAGGCAGCAAAATCCCTTACCCAAGAATGCAAAAAGAGTACTGCCTAAATTCGACCCTGGGAAGGGAGACACCACTGATAACCATATTCACTCTTTCTTCCTATCCGTGTGCATGTTTGGGATAACCAATGAAGATATAGTATGTCAACTATTCCCTTTTTACCTTGATTGGTGCAGCTTCCACATGGTACTTTAGCTTGAGAACCGAATTGATCACCTCGTGGGTTGCCTTTCAACAGGCCCTTTTAGACAAGTATGGCGATGACAAAACCCCTGTGGCCTTAGTTTTAGAACTATCCCATTTGAAAATGGAAACCAAAGAAAATATTAAGGATTTTAACAACCAGTTCAACACCTTGTTCAACAAAATCTCGGCCAATGCTAGACCTACTGAGGAGGTGCTCATGGAATTCTACATCACTACTCTCCCTATCCCTACTACGATGTGGGTCAAAAGGAGCAACACACAAACCTTACAAGGTGCTATTGATGAAGCAGTAAAAGTCGAGAATGAAATGCTTAGTCTCATAGCATGCCATTATACAACTAGAGAAAAGAAAGCCTCTCAAGCATCCAAGAAGAATAATGGGAGTGATAATAAAGGGGCTAAAATCGAAGAAAAGGATACCATGGATGTAGAAGGTTTGCATCGGATGATTAAGAAATTGAAAAACACAGTTATCAATATAAAAATGAATTGTGGAGAGAATACAAGCGGGCGTGGAGTAGAGTATAACAGCGAAAAACCTTTCAAACCTTTCCATCGTAAGAAGACAGAAGGTGGTCATGGTCCACTTGCACTGCCTGCTCCACCCAATGAAGGGAATTTAAATACAGAAGAGATGGCTCTTATCAGATCGCTCCTTAACCAAGAAGAACCTATAGTGGAGCTAGAGCCAAAACAAGAAGATGAGGAAGAATACCAAGTAGAAGAGCCCTTGGAAGAAGAATCTCAAATCAATGTACTGTGGGATTTCTATACAAATTAGAATGATGATGACCAAGGAGACAGTATGGCAGAAATCCACACGAATGAAATCCATACACAAAGTAAAGGGCCACTTGTGAGCGTGATGAAGCCTATAGACCAGACAAAGAAATATGTTCGCCCTTTGAAGCCATCCGCTCCCAAAGTTCCTATAGTGAAGGGTAGGCCTAGTGCTGAGTCTAAGAGTACTCCAGTTGTGAATTGTCCACAGGAAGATAATGCATCTCCGACCGCAATGAAGGTGACTCACAATGGTAAATTCCCACCTAAAAATGGCAAAACTAGTATGTTCACTCTGCCCTATCCTATTTAGAACATTGATTACAATATTATGGATTATCTTAAGAAATCTAGGGATAATATCACATACTTTGATTTGCTGAAATTAACGCAGCAAAGAGATTTGCTCTTGAAATCTATGAATGAGTAGAACTTCAAAACTCCCACCATCCCGAGCAACCAAACCTAGAAGTCAGTCTCTAGACCTGTTAGTACTCCCAGCACGGCCCAAAAGCCAGCAGCCATGGAAGCCACCCTATCAAAAATGAATCAAAACCCCCAAGATGTCAGTGCAGCCATGATAGGAAGGAAATAAAAATCCATGATTCCCCCTTTCCTAATCACATTTTAAATCTTCAACATGAACATACACAATTTCTTGGTAGACTCAGGTGCCTCGTCCACTGTGATGCCTTACGTTGTTGCTAAAAGGCTTCATGCGATACCTAAGAAAACTAGGTCTCGAATTACACAATTAGACAAGACAAATGTGAAAGTAATTGGGGAACTGAAAGATGTGTTGATTCGAATGGCTGCTAAACCACAATACACACAAGTCATTGATATAGTGGTAGTCGATATACCTGAAGCTTATGGAATGCTACTTAGTAGGTATTGGTCAGTAAAACTCAATGGATATTTCTCAACTAATTGGTCCCATCTCTTGTTGCCTCAGAAGGGAAAGGGTGATATGCTGAGAGTTGATCATGAAAGATACATGAAGTATGTGGTGATGGAATTAAACGGCCCCAGTGAACCTGTAATGTTTACCAACTCTATCCTTGGGAATTTTAGTTCCAATGTTTGTGCCACGGAAACCTTTTTGGAGAATTCCATGCATAAACAATTGGAGAAACTGCAATAAACACATGGTTGGAAGCTCTCCCCCATAGTGAAACTGATGAACCACCCTGTAATATAGTAGATGATATAACTAGTCTCATAGGAAGAAATTCAGTTGATGTAACATTAGACTCTATATTTCGGACACTCTATTTTAATGGCTCTAATTGCCTTGAAGGTGCAGGTGCTGGGAGCATTATTATTGACCCACAAGGGAACCAACATCTGATGGCCAGCCGGTTGGAGCTCACCTTTACCAATAACATGGCAGAATACGAAGGCTTGCTGCAGGGCCTAAAAAAAAGCCATTGATCTGAAGGTAAAAAAATTTAAAGTTTTTGGTGATTCACAGATAATTGGGGACCAGGTAAGGAAAAAGATACACTGCAATGCACTACACCTGGTACAGTACCAGTATGAGGTATGGAGCTTAATTAACAGTCTTGATTCTTTTAATATCACATACGTACCTCGAGAGCAAAACCAAGATGCTGACCTAATGGTTGGTATGGCTGTAAAACTTTTGCTTGATTTTAGATTAAAGAATAATAGATGTTATGTTGAATTTATTTTCAGACCTTACATACCTGATAACATCTCAAATTGGTAGGCATTCAAAGGTGACAAGCAGATCCTTGAGCTCCTGCATTGCGAGAGGACATTCAAAAATGCACTCATTGAAGACAAAGAGCATGACAAGCCTGTGAATGAGAGTTAATATGAAGCAATATCTTTCATGGAGAAAATTATCATCAACAGGTTTGGCATCCCCGAAATTCTCATGTTTGATAACGCTTCTTATTTCTCATCACTAAAGTTGACCGAATTTGCTATCAATAAACCAATTCGCATAAGGCATGCATCAATCTATTACCCCCAGGGAAATGGAGTTGTGGAGTCCTCAAATAAAAACCTCATCCACGTAATCATGCATCTCTCGCCAACAACCAGAGGAAGTGGCACAACTCTCTAAAAAATGCTCTCTGGGCTGATAGGGTCACCCCAAAGGGTAAACACACGAAACTTCAACACTTATGGTTGGGCCCGTTCTAAGTTGAAGAAAAAATTGGTCAGGGAACTTACAAATCGAAAACTTTACAGGAAGACACTGAGAAACTCCATGTTAATGACCAACCTCCTAAGATATACTTCTAGTAGCCACCACACGGTGGTTACCTCCTGAGTAGGTTAGAATTCATTTTACTTTTATTGTTAGTTTATTTACATTTCCGTCTTTTCTTTTCTGGTTTCTGCAAAGTTTATTTTCCCTTCTGTTTTGAATTGCAGTGCTTTTCAACCAACTGATTTTGGTCCTCTAGTCTCATTTTTCCTTTTCATATTTCCCCCATTCGCTACCTTCAGCTTTTGCCTCCCTCATTAACCTGCTGATGAGTCTGCTGATCCTAAATCCATCATTACCTTGCAAATCAAACAAACTTTCAATGAGCCTATGAGAGCTTGGAAACCAGCCGTGGAATTCAAATCGAAGCCACTCACTAGCAACGGTTGGGTACAATGGTAAGATTTGTTGATAACTTGGATACCTCGAGCATGTAGGGGCATCTTTATAAAATTAAAAAAAAAATGTGTAACTACAGCTGGATTGGCATGGAGGAACGTTGCATTTTAAATAAATCCCACTCAGACCTAGCCTATGATTGCCGCAAGGTTTACAGTTATTCTCCATTGGTCCCATCCACCACACTAAATTCTCCAATACATGTCATCTACAAGTAAATTTTCGTTCATGGGCTAAAATGACTATCATATACCATGTGGCAAATCCAATTGTGCTCTAATCCTTGTGCCTAAAACTTGAAGGACTTATTTAAAATAAAATGAAATGTCAAGTCCTTGTACCAATCTAGAAGGACAAGTTGTTTGGGAAGCCGGTTAGAGTAGGGACTATTGTTGAGCTCAGAGTACCGGTTGACACAGCAAGCCCAACCTTGCTTAAACAGTTTAAAAATATGGCATGATCCATGATTGTGCCCCATTCAATCATATGAAAATATAGCACTGAAATTCTCATATAAAGCGCAGATAAACATATCTACATCAAGTTTGATGAGCAATAAAGAGTTGAGGTACACACCTAAAAAAGTATTGACAAAGCAGTGATGGCCCTAAAAGGATTTTGAAAGTAGAAAACAAGTAAAGGAAGGTCAATAAAACCCATAATATGACCATTGGAGAATACCTGTCAAAACCTTATCAGTGAGAAGAAGCTACTTGTCTTTATCCCGCCTGAAACAATTAATGTTGAAGTGGAACCCATGCCTGTTCATTTGTACAGTTTTCATTTCAAGTTTATCTTAACACCCTGATGTTTCATTGATCTGAGGTTTATTTGGAAACAGAGATAATTGGTTCGCCCAACAGTTCACCATTTGTTGTGACCACAACTACTACCCTATCAAAATCTTCCTTCGTAGAAATTTTGAATGGGTCCCTAAAGTTGTTCTTCCACCTCTCCGAATGATCTATTTATTCCAGAGACTTTAACTAGTTGCCAAGCCAAATCTCCAATTCATAATGGTTAAGCCCCCCCTTTAAACATCTACTGCATGATCCATGTATAACCCTTTGTAGCCCTTCATTCATATCCTCCATCAGCACCTTTTCAACCCTCGAAAACCCTCCATCTCACCTTCATCTCCATTATAACTCTTTATAATAGAAATACTTAAAACAAAATGCCTAAATCACCCCTTTTTGCCTATCAGAATCAACGCTAAGACATGATGTGTACCACTACACTCCGGACCCAATGGCTTTATTAACCATATCTTCCAAACCTGATGCCTTTATTAACCATGATGTATATATTATCGAGTCTAGAGCCCCAATCGCATATCACAATCGGTAGAACCCAAGAGCTTTATATAAGGAGCGCTGTGATATTATGGACCTGCCGATAACTATCAATTTGAGTGTATAAATTTTGAAGTCTGGTTGTATGGCCCGACCACAGGTTTTCCCATGTATTACTTTGTATTTTCAATAAAACGTTCTGGACCCGATTTTCAAAGGAGAGTGTTATACTGCAGACCCGAAAGGATTATTAACCCAACTCATATGTATTTCGAGTCCGCCTCCCCAATCGCTTATCGCAGTCAGCGAAGTTCGTGGTTTATATATAAAGTGATTTGCGAAACAATGGATCGGCTGATGATTATAGGATATGGTATATAATTTTTGAAGTCCGGTTGTATGGCTCGACTGTGGGTTTTCACGTATATTCATGTGTATTTGATAAAAGGTTGTGGTCATGATTTTTAATGAAAATCCCATATGTCAAACCCAATAGGGTATAGGTTCCCATCTATAATCTTTCAAGTCTGGCCCTATGGTCGGCTGTGGGTTTTCCTATATATTCCTTTGTATTGCGATAATACGTTGTGGTCGGGGTTTTCAAAAGGGAAAGCTTATGTTGTGGATCCGAAGGGATTATTAAATGTGACTCATAAGATTTGAAGTCTGGCTGTATGGTCCAGCCACAGGGTTTCTAGTGTTTTCCTGTGTCAGGTCCCTCCACTGCTGATCTACCCTTCATGGATCCAACAGTCCATGTAGATTTCGGGTGAACAAGTAGCTTGAGGAATACCCGCCCGAAAAGCAGTATCCTCTTTCCTCCTAGCCACTACGTGTCACTTGAAGAGTGGAATTGGGGGCCTTCCTCACAATATTGGTTACCACTTAGACCCCTTCCGAAATACCATCCGGTTCAGTGTTATGTAATGATTTTCAGTATAAATTAGATTTTCGCTTGCAGGACTTACTCAATGCATGGGTTATAAAATAGGGGGTGATTCTTTCACGCTTGTTCCTTTGAGATCAATGAGATGAAGTTGAACAATAACAAGACTAAAACATGAACGCACACTTAGACTCTCTACAACACAACACATGACACTTAGAACACATGAACATACTTTCCTCAATGCGACAACATTAAGACAACTCACTCTAAGTGCAACACTAAAGATACACTTTGCGACGATAGTGACGAAACTTGTGCAACAATGCTTAGAAATTTGGGAATGGATGTTATACATGTTTACATGATAAGAAAAACTCATTAGCACAAATATTACCCCTTGAAACAAACCAAAATTACTTTTATAGGACATGAAATTCCTGTCATGCTAAAAGATGACAATTTCTATATGAAAAGAAAAGTGCGAATGCCACTTGTGATATGTGAATGACACTAAAAGAGATACATTTAAGAGAAAATATAACATGAAAATGACACTAATTAAAGTGAAAGATAGAAAAAGAGACATTCAAAAACATGAAAATGACACTCGTGAAAGCAGAGGTGCACAAAAGTGACAATTTGAAAAATCTCACCAAAATAAAAGTACAAATGCAGCCAAAAGTGAGAGACTGCCAATGACAATGTGTATTGATTATCGACATGGGTTAAACATTACACAGGAATTGTCTTGATGGACTATGTTAGGCTGGTTCAAGCTTGCATGAAATAATGCGCTCATGAATTCATTAGAGATTAAGCATGTGTGAGCAGGTGGCTTCAACACTCACAACCCAAGAAGGGAGCTCAAAGACTTAAAAAAATATCAACTAACCAAGAGGTGACTATGGAACGACTGATTGCAAGATTCACAGTAGGATCCAAAATTCAAGTATAGGATAAACTTTGGAGGGTGTTTGTCGCAGTGACAACACTTGGTGACACATTGGTAGACAGGGATAATTTTAAGAACCACCATAAATTTTTATGTATAATAAATGGGTGAATCCCCATAATACATAGGAAAAATGGGAGGTGATTTTATCACTAATATAATATGTACAGATATCTAATTATATATACTATATATAATATATAGATATATATATAGAGATATTATATATATATATTATATTATATTTGGTGATCTCTCACAGATTATTATCTTTAAAATCAGAGCGAATCTTTCACTGAACTTAAAATCGTGTAGTCTTGGAAATATTTCACTGAATAAAACATTGTGAAGTCTTGCGAATGTTTGCTCTAAAGTATGAAACATATATGATAATAATAAAACATATTCATTAAACTATAATATACTAACATACATGTTTGGAAAAAAGAAACATAATTTTCACTTCCTACAAACAATGTTGCAAGTTTTAGTGGCCATGTTTGTCATGGTAGGAGAGATTAATGTTTTCTCTACCGCTTTTGTCAAGCTACCACTTTTGCCAAGATATCAAATTTCTTTCTTATTCCATAGACTCCAACTGCAAGATAAAAAAATAAAAATAAAAATAAAACACATCAAGTTTGTTTACCCCAACACGCCAACAAGTAGCAAGCCTCAACTATATAATATAACGAAGTAGTATGTATCCCAAAGGCCTGAAGGGGATCTAATGGAAAGAAGTAACTGTTGTCAGAAGCCTTCCAATCAATATATTAATATATAAATGTAGATTTATTACTATTTTAATTGGAAATCTTCAATTAAATAATAAAATTTAATTATGTCTCTCCCAATCTAAATTTCTTATTAGCATAATTCACTACCTTCATACCATTTTTAACACCATTGTAACAAGTGGATTAATTTCCTTTTTGGTGCACAATCTCTGCCTTTTAGGACAATATGGTGCAGCAACCCAACCCCTACAGATCATTACGACAAACTAAGAATAGCAGAGAAGATGAAAGGTTGTACAAACCAACATATTTTTCAAACTAATCCAAGATCAGTACCATAACTTTTTCATGAAGATACCATATTGAGAATGTTTGAAAAATGGTGGGAAATATGAGCAGCAACTATCTCTCTTCTACAAGAGTGATGCGAAAAGAGTTAAGACTACATTGTTTTGAATTTTTTTTTTATTAAATTAGAAAAAACAATATTAATGGAGATATCGGTATTTTTTACTAAATTTTGTGAAGTGACTAAATGTAGCTTTAACCATTCACCTTAAGGTTTTTTTACAATATAATTTCCTAAGTTTATTTAATATCTTCATTATCATAAAAACCAACCTATATCCATCTTAACTCCACATCTACCACTCTTAGAGGGATGAAACCTATTTACCCCTCCCAGCACTTGGTAGACCCGGAATGTAGATGGATCTAAGCTGATAGATTTTCCCCTTTAAATAGTCTATGTTTGATCCGGATTTAAACAGGAATGAAACAAATTACAGAGATAACCATATACACAAAGATGCAGCGGAAATAATACTTCATTTCATTAATGGAAAATACTGAAATATGCTTACAATCAGAAATAGAAATAAACCAACTAGGGCGATGGTAGCTTATCTCTAAGAAGAGATGTGGGCACTACATTCCTTTGAACTGTTTTGAACTGTGTTACAATGAGGCTCGAAGGCCTATTTATTATTGAGAAACAATGTAAAACCCTTCACATTCCAAAACCTAACCCTAGAAAATGAAACGCCAAATTGTGGGCCCCGTTTTTGCGTAAGTTGGTACATCAACTTCCCGAGGTCATGAATTGGTCGTATTATCTTCGTTTCACGTGCATGATAGCCCATTGGAAAGATCTCTCTGAGGACTACGACGAAAAAAATGATTTTTAACAATAAATCGTTGGCAGTAGATTCCCAAAAAACGTCGTTTAGGGCCTCAAAACAGCTCCGAAAGTTTAGGACCCAAAAACTGCTAAAAATAGTAAATTATGCTATAATTAAGGAAATTGAAAAAACTAAAAGAGGCAGTTGTGGGGGTCCAAGTGGAATTAGTGGGTGGCCACCAATATCCACCTGGATCATTCCTCCCCCCTTAGGAACCAATGGTCCCCATTGCGTTGAGTTCCTCCCTGAGTTGAGGAAGCTTCTGCTGAGCTGGGTTTTTGGTGAGCTATTCTGCAATCTCTGATGTATCTAGAAATAGTGGGAAGCATGGTTGACGACAGTCCACATTGAACACTCAGTGTAAGTGAAGGCATGGAGGAATGTTGTGCTTCAAAGCACTATTTCTCGTAGCCTTGGTACTAGTGTAAGGACCATGTCGGAGTCGCCTGAGTTTCTGGTGTAAGGCGTTCTCTCTGCAGATGTAACCAAACTTTGTCGCCCACCTGAAACTTATGTGGTACCCTTGTGGGTGAGGAGAAGTTGTTCTTGTTTTCTCTCATGACCATATCCCTTTGCTACTGTTGCTGCGTGGAGGAACCCTTTGCGGGGGTCATGGATATAGCAACGATATTCCCCTTACTTTGGGAGCAAACCAAACAGGAAATAAATTTCCTAGTATGGGAGATGAGCTTGTTGCCTTTCTTAGCAGAGATCAAAGAGGTGGCGGTAGGTGGGGCTACCTCCGGTATCCTGTATAATGAATTATCCAAAGAAATAATGACAGCGCGAGGCCTTGACTCATACACATCATGTCGCCTCCACAAGTATGGCTGGCCTAATAGTACATCGCAAACATCCAGAGGTTTAACATCACACAGTACCTCGTCTATGAAGGGCTTGATGCTGTAGAGAAGGTGGCACTACTGGTGAACTTTGAGATCTCATCCTTCGTGAAGCCACCCGATATTGTACGATTGCGGGTGTGGTGTAGTCGGTAGGCCCAACCATTTCATGACCTCTGCTAAAACGAGGTTATTTTGGCTCCCATTGTCAACAATGAATTGTAGTGGTGAACCCTTCACCCACATTTGTGAGTGGAAAAGGCACTCCCCCTCCTCTGGGTCTTTAGGTTCATTCTTTTGGATCTTGGCAGTGGCGCTGGGCCCCGCATCAATGATCTGCTTCCCTTTGCCGTTCCCCTTGTCGGGTTCTGGCTCAGGGTCGGAACATGTATCTAATTCAGAAGCCTTCAACTCGGCCACCAATGACTGCTTGGTCCGACACTCACTTGTGTTATGAGTGGGACTCTTGTGGAACTCACACCACTTTCCTATGTCCTTCTTCGGCTTCGTTGTGTTGTTCTTTTCTTGCAGCTTCAACGGGTTGTCTTGGGTCACCCCGCCTTTTCTTTGTCCTTTAGGCTTCGGATTTGCAGATCCAAAGTCTCGCTTCTTTTGTTTAAACTTCTGCTCTATCTTGACGACATATCAATATGCTATGCCGAGCGAGGAGATGTTCAGGAATTCCATTTCTTCCTAGATGTACTTGTGCAGGTAGCCATGGTATTTGAGTATCAAATGCTACTCTGAATCCTTGATACCCAACTTCGTGCAAAGGGTATGGAAAATATTGGTGAACTCGGCACATCTTGATCCCTTCCGTGCCGCAGCATGGTCCACTTTATCTATTCATCCTCATAGCTTCCAACAGGGTAGTATTGCTCCTTAATGGCATCCCGGAATGAATTCCAGGTGGGTGCGACTGAAAATAGTGAGCCTATACTTTCATCCTTCTACTTGCAGTAGGTTTCCCGCCAGTCCTTGACGTGGGGGGCTGCTTTGAGAAGAGCGAAAACAATCTTTTCCCGACTTGAAAATTCATGAACAGAAAAATACCCATCTAACAGATTTAACTATTTATCTACGACATCTGCGTCTATTTGACCCTCGAAGATGGGGATTTCAAAATTAACTTGTACCTTAAATGGTGTGGCATTTCCAGAGTAGCTGTTGGAAGCCGATGCGTCACCTCTGGGTAGCCGCTGAAGGACCTGTGCAAAACTATCCATCATCGCGTTCCTTTGCCGCTCAAGCGCTTCTTTGAGCAAGATTTTGATAAGATCTCCTACCCCCTCGTCTTTCTTCTCATCTGCCATGGGAGATCATCGAGATTTGCGAGGTTGGTCTTGCAAAGGTTCGACCAGTTCAAGCCCTAGCTCCTTATATCTTGACCTTGTTGGGGACATGCAAAGAAAAACAGAGAAAAAATAAACTACTCTGATACCACTGATCCGGATTTAAACAGGATCGAAACAAATTACAGAGATAACCATATACACAAAGATGCAGCGGAAATAATACTTCATTTCATTAATGGAAAATACTGAAATATGCTTACAATCAGAAATAGAAATAAACCAACTAGGGCGATGGTAGCTTATATTTGAGAAGAGATGTGGTCGCTACATGCCTCTAAACTGTTCTGAATTGTGTTACAATGAGGCTCAAAGGCCTATTTATTATCGAGAAACAATGGAAAACCCTTCACATTCCAAAACCTTACCATAGAAAATGAAACGCCAAATTGTGGGCCCCGTTTTTGGGTAAGTTGGTACATCAACTTCCCGGGGTTGCGAATTGGTCATATTATCTCCATTTCACGCAATTGATAGCCCGTTGGAAAGATCTCTCTGAGGACTACGACGGAAAAGACGGTTTTTTGACAAAAAATTTGTTGGCGGTAGATTTCCCAAAAAACGTCGTTTAGGGCCTCAAAACGGCTCCGGAAGTTTAGGACCCGAAAAAAATGCTAAAAATAGTAAATTGTGCTATAATTAAGGAAACTGAAAAAACTAAAAGAGACAGTTGTGGGGGTCCAAGTGGAATTAGCGGGTGGCAACCCAATTCCACCTGGATCAATTTCACATAATACCACAGTATTACCATGGGTCAATACCATGGGTTATCATAAACTTCGAGCTTAAAAACTACTATTAGTAATTTATAAAAATTAATAAAATTAATATTGATTTTTTATTTTAATTTTTTATTTATTTTAACCAAGTTAAAATGTTAAGTGACATTAAATTACAAGATCCATTTTTACTCTTGATCTACCAAGCCCCGAGAGGGATAAAATATTTTTTCACTCTATGTTAGTTTGCATATCACAATATTTGATCCAAAGTAAAGATGGATCTATGCTAATTTAATTCCCCCCTTTAAATAGGCGGCATTCCATGTGAATACCATGGGTCAATACCATGTGCCATCTTTATTTTTATTAATAATAATATTAGGGCTAATAATGCTTTTTTGCATGGTATTAATGATAATTTGGCCCATGGTATTTGTCCCATAGGCTTCACCTAAATATAACACATTTTTTGAGTGTTCGTAGATATAAGGTGGCTTATGAAGTAAATATAAAAAATGTTTTATTTATTTACCATACCTCTCGTTTATTTATATTTTTATTAATTTACCATACCTCTTTTATAAATATGGTATTTGGCCCATATGATTCAATTAAATAAAACTTTTTCTTGAGCCTTCTTAAATAGAAAGAGGGTTATGGACTAAATATAGAAAGACGTTTTATTTATTTACCATACCTCCACTTTATTTATATTTTTATTTATTTACACACTTGCATGTTCATAAATATAAGGTGACATATGGAATAAATATAAAAAAATGTTTTATTTATTTACCATACCTCTCGTTTATTTATATTTTTATTAATTTACCATACCTCTTTTATAAATATGGTATTTGGCCCATAGGATTCACTTAAATGAAACCTTGTTTTTTAGCCTTCTTAAACAGAAAGAGGGTTATGGACTAAATATAAAAACAGGTTTTATTTATTTACCATACCTCTAGTTTATTTGTATTTTTATTTATTTACCATACCTCCACTATATTTTTATTTTTATTTATAACTATTATAAAAATATTTTCTTGAAAATGAGGTTATTTATATTTTTTATTAATTTACCATACCTTTTATAAATATGGATGCCAAGGACCTAATAGAACCTCGTTTTTGTGCCAAAAGAAAAGAGGGTTAATGGGGACTAAATATAAAAAGAGGTTTTATTTTATTACCATACCTCTAGTTTATTTGTATTTTTTGTTATTTACTTATACCTTTGGGAATAAAGCATAAAAGGAACTTTTATTTTATACCATACCTCCACTATATTTTTAATTTTATAACTATCATAAATACAATTTTCTTGGAAATAGTATGGAATGATTGTAACTCCTAATTTCAAGGCCGTTAAATTTACTCTTTTTTTACCCTCTCCCTTAAAATAAGGTAGGCTAACCTCCATACCTAATTTTTTTATAAAATAAGTTTGAGTCAATTTGTAACAATATACTATGATGCAAAATATTCACACAATAAAAATATAAAACCCTTTAATTTAGCCGAAGGGCAAAAATTCGCCCCTAAAATTTTCCATGTTGGTAGAAATCTAGCTTCTCTGCCTTGGTAAATTCTTTGGGCAAGCTCTAGTTCTTCAAGGAGTGTTGATTTATCATTCAGATAACTCCAACTTCCCCACTTACTCCATATGTAAACATAGTTCCCTTCATTCCTTCTCAGTTGAACACAAACATATGACCAACTATATCAAAACGTTTCAAGATTGGGTAAGGGTAATGTAGCACGTGAGATTTAGATTTTTAGAGCACAGTTTTTCATCTCTCGTGTTTTTCCACTGCTAGTAGGTCTAGAAAATACCTCAACAGAATCACTTCATGAACACAAGCATCAGTTTGCTACCAGCGAGCCTGGATAATACTTTTCCAGAGTTACTTTCTTCACCTCCCTACACAGGAAGCCTTTATCTTCTTTCACCATTTATTTATTTACTTTATATAGGACTATGCATCAACACTTATTCATTTCATGGGTGGAAGAGGGATCCCGACTTATTGAGAGTAGAAGAGGTTGTTCATTGAGAGAAACATATGTAAGACCTATGATATTGGTTTGCTCATTTAGATTTTCCCCTTGTCCTTCTCTACTTGATTGGATTAGCATGGAAAACACTGAAGCATAAAGAACCGATTGTAGGCATGAGGTTTATAGAATAGACATAGATATTATGGTTTGAATCGTAGCTTTCGTCACACAATAATCATATTTTCCATCTGAACATCATCAACCAAACAATAACAAAGAAGAAGAAGAAGGACTGAAGGTTGGCCAAATGTTGCAGTGTTGCAAATCCCTTAATTACTTTGCCACATCATCTTTCGAGCCAAAGGGAACATCCTTCATGTGAAGCCTTATTAGACAAAACAAGAAAGAAGGGACACGACACAACAAAAATAAAAATATAAAGGACAAGGAAAATGGGTGTAACAGAAAAGAGGATGAAATACAAAAGTTAGAAAACAAATTAACATTGCAAAAAGCCAGGGCAGAATGCATGTGCAAGGGAAACTAGGTTTCAACTAGACCTACTCCTAACCTAACTAGCTAGAAGGTTAAGGTCATGTATAATAAAATTTCCAATGTAGCCACCGTAGTCTCTCCCGACCTGCATACACAAATATATGATCGATTAAAACTGTTACAAAGTAATGTGAAACAAAAAGATAAGAGCTTGAATAATTTGCACAACAAATTGAAGGTCTTTCTTGTCTGCAGAAAGATGTGTCATAGTTACTACTTCTACCCAACTTGCAATCCAACCTTTTTTATGAAAATTACAAATAGACAAACCTCAAAAGCTTCTTTTGAATGCACCTTCATATGTGCCATCCTTCTTAGAAAGCATAAGAAAAGATCAAAACTTGTTATTAAAAAAAGGGATTTCTAAGTAGAATGCTTCTAGGAAATCATAGATTGGATCATGAAATTCGAAACAATCCTCTTGAAAACCCCAAAATCCTTGAAAAGATTAATTTTCAATTAGAATCACAGGGCCAGGATGAGAATATTGTGAGGGAAAATGGATCTAATCATAATCAACCGACATGTCAAGATAGTGAAGACCTAACATAAACATCAACGAAGGCTAAAGTGCCTCAATTTCTTGGCGAGTATCTAGATATTGAGATGATAAATAGTAAAGATAAAAGGATGTAAAACAACTATGATTGGATGTGTTGATGGGAAAACAGTAAGTTAAATTCCAGTCATCAGAGACATAATCATGATCAAATGGGCTAATTAAAGCATCAGTTTCCCATTTTGTAATTAGCAAGAATAAATCAATTTGAATAGTTCCATGAATGCTCTAAACAATAGAACCAACTTCCTCACATACCGAATGTGATAAATCATCTTCCCATAAACAGTGACAAACTATAAAAACATCATAATCATTGAAAGAATAGAAGAGGAATGCCAATATAGAAAATATATGAAACCAATTAGTGTGTAATGTATGAAAAAGAGGAACTTGATTCAACAAATAACCCAAGCACTTGCTCACACTCAAAAGGATTTCTGGTGTCATCAAGACATCCACAGTATCAGCCATAGCATTCAACAACCAAAGATTATGTTCAAATCAACCAGCTTCGCAATTCTTCACATTCACAAAGGTATACACTCCACACCTAGATTTGATACAAGAGATTTGCATGGGGATGAATTCACCACAGTAATATGATCAAAGACATGATCTCAAGAAATAGAAAAATTGTGACAAGAAATCTCGAAATCCATCAAGAACGAGTTTGCATCCAACAAAATAATACGAATGAAAGTATTATGTGAAAAAATCCAAATCTGACATGGTTCAGGAATTTCACCAGGATTGTGAGAACCTAACATAACCATCAACAAGAGTTGAAGTGCCTCAACTTCTTGACAACTTTCGAAACCTTGAAAATATATATAACAACATTTTTTAAACTAAGTCAAATCACAGAGTGCATGTGGACAAGTTCCCATCGGTTAAGTTAATAGGATCAGCATTATTTGGATGGAATCTATCTTCATCACTTGTTTGATTAGATTTTACAATTTCAACAAACAAAGTACTCAAGTCATAATATACTTCTGATCACAAGTCTAAAAATGTATGTATCGGAAAAATCTTGTGATCACACTGATTTGAAGAGTGTCCCCCATACAAAACAAGAGATGATAAGGGATGGAATGGATTCTCTATAATTTCATTGCTTTCTTCTTCATTATGGATAATCTCACTATCCTATGTCATTTCAAGATTCAACTCATCAGATAAAGCACAAAGGATAGGGAGATGAAGAGGAAGAAGTTTTCATAAGTGAATTTTTTTTTACCAAAATATTTTTGAGATCTAAATCTTTTGAAACAAAATATCCTTGAGAAACTGAAAGATCAAATGTTGCACTTTGGAAATCATTATCATATATATCACTCATCAGAATGATTGTTTCCCAATATTTCAGATTGATTTGGAGAATAGATTATATCTGATTTATGACCAAGATTACCGTATTCATTATCAACCAAAAATGAGGAAACACCATCTTCAGGCGGAGGATTTTGAAAAAGAGAAAAAATAAAAGAATCTTCACCTTTCTATTCCTCTACCTGTGCAATGTGACTACCTAGCACCTGGTCACTTTTTGGATTTGGAATAGGTTGATCAAGCAAATCATGGGGCAAGGGTTAATGAGAAAGAGATGATAGAGAATGACAAGAATCCAAATCAGATTCAAGACTAGAGTTATGAGTGTTAATACCATCTTGAGGAATGGAGAAATTAGTCTTCACCATAGGCTTCATGAACCATTCTGGGATTTCCTTCATGGGATCTGAGTTGTGAAAAACAAAAGGAGGATGAGAAGATGGATTAGGAATTTGATTTGCAGATTTCCCAACTGTATTACAATCGCGAGGAGGAAGCCTCATCAGAACTAGAAAAGGAGGAGGATAAGGAACAAAAGGAATAGTAGGTTCCTCCACTAGAAATTAGAGGTGTCTCATGATTTACAAGAGTTGGGGAAGTAAAAACATCGGGGGGTTCAAATTCACCGTGCAAACAGATATGAACCAAGTGCTTAAACTTTAGTTTGAATAAATCTCAATCTATGTCTTCTCCCAAAAATTCATAACAAAGGTGAAGAAAATGATCAGAGAAATCCTCAATTGATTCATTACGATTCATTATTAGTTTATTAATTCTTTTAAGAACATCTTGGTAATCATACCTATCAAATTCTTTATGAATCTCCTTCGTAAGTTGCTCGAATAAATGGATAGAAGTGGCAAGTAATGTATGACACCATCTCTTAACATGACCTTAAAATGTGAGGGTGAGAAATCTAGCCATGGCATCCTTGCAATGTATTCCATTAGAAAGGAAAAAATGGGTAACTTAAAATAGATTTTTGCAAAGAGTTATATCACCCTCACCATGAAACTAAACTTAAATTCAAACAGGTTATGAATAAATTACGTGGGAATGGTAAGGTCAAGCTCATTAGAAAAACATCTCGAGATTATGATTTGGAAAAGAGCCATTTTGGATAAGATATTCAAAGTAGACTCAACGGGCACATCCTGTCATCTGTCCCTCCTTCTAGTACCATTTTTTTATGGTTTTAGAAATATGTCATCCAAGGGGGTCTCCCTGATGTGAATTCCAAATTAGACCTCACGTTGTTCAGAATAAGAGCCCCATCTAGAGTATCAGCCTGACTGTCATATATTCTTATATATTTTCCTTGGCTACAAAGTTCAACACAAGAGAGTAATGCACAAGTACTTTTGGATCGCTGAGCGAGTATGCCTTGTGAAATATTCAACTACAGAAAGTATCAAGGTTATTCTACTAAAAGTGAAGAGAAAAGTGGGCCCTTTAGAGACAAGTAATAGTACTAATCTAGAAAAGCCACACGAGAATATACATATGAATGAATCATTCATCACCAACATAATAGTTCAGAAGGAAGCAAGGATTGTTAAAGAAAATGCAACACACCTTCAAAAAGATAAGTACCAAAGCCACCAAAATAGTTCAATTTCCTTAGTACAGATGAGAAAACATACATCATAAATATTCAAAGACTAGTCTTACAATATTCACAACATATGCATGAAAGCGTGTTCTCTCAACGAACTTCTAAATTAAGTAAAAGTTCCAAGGTACATCAAGACAATGAACACCACTAGCCCCAATAATGGAACATTAGAGCAGTCACTCGCTCCTCCAAAAAAACTATCTTTCCCTCCAATGCCTAGTAAGAGGAGCCAAGGTGAAAATTCCTTTGCATGAACAATGAGGATGTATATAGAATAAGTGGGGTGATCATTCACCTCCCTTGTAACTCTTAGACTACCAACATGACTATTCGACTTCTCTATGACCTTTTGACTTCCTACATGACTTTTCACATTACATGGATGACTCTTGTACTTCCACTTTATGTTACATTTCTCCCATATAGAATTTACATAATCCACAAAATGATGTAGCATATGATGACTCATGACACAACATAACATGAAACTATTAACATGGACTTTTTGATGTCATGGCAATATCAAGTCACCCTTTGCTACTAGTTTCTGTGTGTCTTCTTGAAAGATGGTGCATGTTCTCCTTCTTCCTCCTCCTCATGACTTGAAGATCAGGATTCTTCAATGTGATCTTGATCTTATGTCTTCTGTTGTAATCTTGTGCTCCTTTGTCTTCTTGCCTAATGGTCATCTAGTGAAGGCTCTAACCAATGACTATTTTCCTCGTCAAACCAAGCATTAACCAGAAAGAAATTTGTTTCAGAGTTTTTATTTTTTGCTCTTTTTCACTTTGCAAGTGCACTTTGAATTAAATGTGATAATTCATGACTATGAAGGTCATGAATTTGGATTTTCTCCTTCTATAAGAGCTTCTCTAGCGTCATTTTGAAGGTAATATGATTTTATGGAGTCAAAAGAATTATTCCCTTTGGGAGATTTTGTTGAACACACTGAGTTTTTTACTCTAATTGCTTTTTTCCAGTCCAAGAGAAACTTAAATAAATTGGCTTGTGATATGATTTTAAGTCCCAAAGTTGATCTCCACTTGAAAATTCCTCCATTTTCTCACACAAACCATGTGAGAAAATTACATAATCTACTACACTTGCTCCATTGTAAGTATTGCAAATGAAATTACCAAAATTTCATTAGAGGAATTTTGAGGTCTAAAATGGGCCTCCTAAGAAAAATGTACAACCAAAATAAACTTTATAAGAACCAATATGATTAAAGATGATGATGTTAACTATGGGGATGATTCACCATTTTTGGAGTAAAAAAAAATATTAAAAAATAATAAAATAATAAAATAATTTTTCAACTTGTATTTTCAACATTTTCAACTTATCTCCCTAAGGTTTTACTCAAACTTTGAGCGGGAGGTCTTGTTGGATGCAAAATTTAATTCCTCATCCAAGGAGTACCCACGATGCATATTTCGATCGGCCATCCTACACGAAAAATGAGAAATACATGAAAAACGTGATTGTACTCACATTTTTCATATATTTCTATTTTTTTTGTGTAGCGAGGTGCATCAAAAGTATGCAAAATGGGTACTCCTTAGATGAAGAATCAAATTTTGAATCCAACGAGTGTTGTCACTTGAAATTTGAGTAAACCCATAGGGAGATAAGTTGAAAATACGAGTTGAAAAAATAGTTTTTTCTTTTTTCTCTCTAAAATTTGATGATGTAATCTAATCTTATTTTATTATTTCCACTATTATTTTATAATTTCCTTAGTAGGCCCATTTTAGACCTCGAAATTCCCCTAATGGCCTGACTAATCAAACCATTACAAATGACAAAATCGAAAATTAAAATTAAAATAACATTTATAACATAAATAGTATTACAAGAGAATCATTAACCTTTATAATCATTTTTAAGGATAACAAAGAAATAAAATATATCCATGAACATGATCATAAAATAAATTATTATCAGTGAAGGACCCTGCAAACCCTAAAGATGAGAAATGTGTTTATGCCATCCCTTGCTCCTATGGGACTTCGTACATTCATAAAATTGACCGCTCAATTAATCAGAGGATTCTCAAGCACACAACTGACATCAAACATGGAAGGTCCCGCTTCTCCCCTTTGGTAGAACATGTAGAAAAGGTAAACCATCATATCTGCATTGAAAAGGCGAGGGTCATTGCAAGGATTGATCATTTTCATCACCATAAGTTTAGGGAGGCCTTGGAAATTGAAAGGATGTCTATCAATCTGAATAGAGATGATCGTTGGAATACTAGCAGTTGTTGGATCCTTACCTTGTACTCCTAAGTTTTTATTTATTTTTTTAATTAGAATTTATGGTATTCCTTTATTTCTTATTTATTTACTATTCATTTTTTTATCATATTATTTTATTTTTTGGATTTAAATAATAAAATTGAGTTTAATTCATTATTTTGATTTATATTTGATTTATTTATATTTTTCATTTTCTTATTACTAATTTTAGTTTTATTGTTTAGAATAGTTAAATTTGACCTTATTATTTTTATTTTGTTTGTTTGTTTATTATTTATTTGTTTATTTCCATTTTCTTATTACTATTTTTTAAGTTTGTATGGTTTAAATAATAAATTTGAGACCTTATTATTTTTATTTTGTTTATTTAATTTAATTTTATTTTTAATTTTTTCATGCTTCTTGTCAACTGTTTTTCTTTTGAGTTTTTAAATTGTTTTAGAATAATAAATTTGAACTTATTATTAACTTCACCTTCATTTGAAATTAAAATAATAGTAATAATAATATTAATTTATTTTATATTACAACTAATTTCCATAAAATATAATAAAATTGTTTATTAAATTAATAATAATTCTTTAGTTCAAAATAATGTTATATTTCCTAATGGCAGAAAACATTCTATTTTCAATCTATTTATTCTAATGCCATGATATAAATTAATCTTGTCCTGTATGAATACACTAGTTGCATTTGAAAATGCCTCCACTTATAGTTTCTTTTATGTGATTTTTACCAAAAAGATTTCTCAAACAATTCCATAAATTAATTATATTAAAAAATCACCAAAAAATTTTAAATAAAAATAGTATATATAATCATTAGAAATTTTAACATTTTAACAAAAATATTACTAAACATTATACACTTTACATATTAATTCAGGGTTCTCAGCACTCTTGCTACCCACGCTCTAAGAATCTTTGATGATATCCACCTTGATCAGGAGAAATCTCATTTTCTGGAAGTTTTTCAAAATAATGGGTACAGTAGGACCAAGTGCCTCAAGGCCTTTCACAAAGCTAGCAATGTGCCTAGAGTAAAACTCGCTCATGCTAATCCTATCACCAAGGTTCATCTCCCATATATCCAAGAGACCACAGATAAGATTGCTCATATCCTTAAAAAGATGAATGTCTCTTTTTATTTCAAACCTCTCCAAATCATTAAAAATTCCCTTAGATTTGTTAAAGACCCTTGTTTACCTTAAAGACACGAATGGGGTCTACCTTATTCCCTGCTCTTGTGGTATCCCCTACATTGAAGACACAGGTAGGTCTATTAAACAAAGAATCAGTGAGCATGCAACTGACATTAGACACAATCGCTCTCACACATCAGCCCTTGCTGAGCATTCTGTGAAATCGAAACACCATGTCTGCATTGAAGAATCCAAAATCATCGCTAGGGTTGACCATTTCCACCACAGGGAACTCAGACAAGCAATTGAAATAGAGAGGCATGCCAAAAACCTCAATAGAGATGATGGCTAAAAATTAAATAAAAGCTGGATTCCAACTCTCTCCTCTTGACCTTTCTTCCCTTCCCTCTCCTCTCCCCTTTCCGTTCTTGTTGGGTCTCCCTTCTCCCCTTAAGGCTTTATCCCCCTGATCCAATATTATTTTTCGTTGTTTGGTGGTGGAGTCTTTTTTTTTTTTTGTAATGCGATAGTTTTCCTCCTTCCATATATAGTTTTATTTTATAAATATCAAAAAAATTAATATATTGAATTGAATAATAAGAATACCAAATTCAATATAGTCATTTTATTTTTATATATATTAAATAATGATTAAAATTAATATTTTTATAATATATTGAATTATAATTGAATACAAAATATTATAATAATAATTCTAAATTAATAATTTTAATATGAATACCATCAATACATTATTTAACAAATTACCAGATTCCAATTATAGTCTTTTTATCCTTATAGATATTAAAATAATAGATTAAAATAATTATATTTTATTATTATAGAAATTAATATATTGATTTAAAATATTACAATAATAGTTCTAAACTAATAATTTTAATATTATGAATCTCTATAATTATAATAATAATAAGAATACCATCAACACATTATTGATAAGATTTAATATTATTACAAGAACTAATAATATTAAATTATGAACTTATGATTCTTCTGAACAAATAGTTTCTAATAATAATGGTCCCTAATAATTAATATGTACAATATGTTAATATAATATTAAATTATATTCCATTTTATAATATCAACTATAATATTTATTTATCACACACAATTATTTTCCAGCTAAATTTATTATCAATTTATTATATTGAAAATATATCTATTTATTATATAAACTAAATTATTAAAACAATTTAACAAATTCCCTCAAGATTTACTGATTTCTCACCTTGTCGTGAGGATGAACCACATTAGCGGGTTCGAAACGTCGACCAAATCCTAACGATGTGATTAATTAGAAACACTGATATCAACTTTACATATTACAAATTAATAAAATTTTGTATTTTAAAATATATTTCCATTTATAAAAATTTCAATTCTGACTTGGCTTTTGTGATCTATATTAAAATAAGAAAACAATTTTTTTTTGGTAAAAATCAAATGAAATAATTTTACGCATACCTTTCGAAGGATCCAATGTGTTCATAGTCAAGACCAGATGTTTGGAATCTTCCTCTAGAATTTTAAATTTTGGTAGTTGGTATCACTTTACGAGAAGTACCATGCTACATGCGCCAAAAATATATTTAAAAAATTGAAATATATGCAAAGAACTTTGAAATACATGCAAATTATCCTTTCCTAATATTATGATAAAATAATTAAAATAAACGACTCTTTTCAGTGTTTCTGGCCTCAGCCTCACTGCATTCCCAGTTTTTTTCATTGAATTGGGGAAATGGATTCGTTAAGATCGCACGCTGCAATCACTGAACAGGTATTTGAAGAAATGGATTCTTTAAGATTGCAGAAGCTTTATTTTTGAAGAAAATTGTCAAAAATCACATCTCTTACACAGAGCTGTATTTCCTTTTTCTCTGTTTAAGCATTAACGCATCTTGTTGCATTAAAATGGTGGGATGGTTGACAACAAAAGTAAAGATGAGGAAAACAATGCAGGTTACTGTGACGATTCCGATGTATTTTCGTAACCCTAAAAAGGAAATCCATTCGTTCAATGAAAACCATAGTAACAAGCTCGCTCCCCTCAGTAATGCCAAATCTGATTTTGTTGATTTTAAACGTAAGCCGATATTTGAACGAGATGGGCAGCATCGGCAAGGTAAAACAATCCCTTATGGCATAGGAGGAGTTTTGTACAAATCGAATTCCAAGATCACGTATCACGCCCAGAAAGGAAGAATTGATGATGCGCGTCAAGTGTTTGACAAAATGCTGAAAAGAAATAAGGTTTCTTGGAATGCTATGATTGCGGGGTACACTAAGAATGGCAGGGTCGACGATGCACGGGAATTATTTGACAAAATGCCTGAAAGAAATGTAGTTTCATGGAATACCATGATCGCAGGATATTCTCGGAATGGTAGAATTGAGGATGCACGCGAACTGTTTAGCAAAATGCCGGAACGGGATATGGTTTCCTGGACCGCAATGATTAGTGGGTATTCAGAGAACAGGCAAGTGGATGCTGCGAGGGAGATGTTTGACAAGTCACCCGAAAAGAATGTGGTTACATGGAATGCGATGATTGCAGGGTATACTCGGAATGGGATGATGGATGATGCTGAGAAGTTGTTTGAGAAAGTGCCTGAAAAGAATGTGATATCATGGAATGCGATGGTGTCGGGATATGCTCAGAATGGAAGGATAGAGGATGCCAGGAATTTATTTGATAAAATGCCAGAGCGTAATGTGGTGTCATGGAATGCTATAATTGCGGGATATGTGCAGACGGGTAGGATTGATGAAGCTTACGAATTGTTTGAAAAAATACCTAGCAGGAGTATGGTTTCGTGGGCTACAATGATCAAGGGATTTGCGCAAAATGGGAGAATAGAGGAGGCACGACGAGTGTTTGACAGCATGCCGGAAAGGAATGTGGTTTCATGGAATGCAATGATTGCAGGATATGCACAGAATGACAGGATAGAAGAAGCCAACCAGTTGTTTGAGACAATGCCAGACCGTGATAGAGTCTCATGGAGTACGATGATTACAGGATATGTTCAGGCAGGGAGAGTAGAAGATGCTAGGTTATTGTTAGACAGAATGCCCAATCCAAATGTGGTATCATGGACTGCAATGATTACAGGGTATATTCAGAATAGGAGATTAGATGAAGCTCGCCAAATATTTGATAGAATGCCTGAACGAGATATTGTTACATGGAATGCGATGATTTCTGGATTTGCCCAGGATGGGAAAATCGAAGAGGCACACCACTTGTTTGACAGGATGCCCATGCGAGATGTGGTGTCCTGGAATTCAATGATTGCAGGATACGCACAAAACAGGAAACCAGAAAATGCACGCCAACTATTTGACAAGATGCCAGAACGGAATCTAGTGTCCTGGAATGCTCTGATTGCAGGATATGCACAGAATGGACATGGGGAAGATGCTTTCAAATACTTCTTCAAAATGCTGAAAAAAGGTGTAAAGCCAGACAATTGTACCTTCACAAGTGTTCTTAGTGCCTGCGCCAGCCTGGCAGCACTGGAACAGGGTAAGCAGGTTCACGAGAATGTTATAAAAAATGGCTATGACCTCGACATCTTCGTTGGGAATGCCCTAATCACAATGTATTCAAAATGTGGGAGCATTGATTTTGCACTATGGATGTTTGATGAAATGTCTGAACGAGATGTAATATCATGGAATGCCATGATTGTAGCATATGCCCAACATGGCCATGGCAAGGAGGCGCTTCAGGTCTTTGAGCAAATGCAATCGGCGGATATGAGGCCAGATGAAATCACCTTTGTAGGTGTTCTGTCTGCTTGCAGCCATTCAGGGCTTGTGGATGAAGGCTGGCGCCTCTTTAATTCAATGACTCGTGATTATGGTCTCAAACCAGAAATGGAGCACTATGCCTGCATGATTGACCTTCTTGGACGCTCAGGACAATTGAATGAGGCAGAGCGTTTTATTAAAAATATGCCTTATAAACCAAATACTACAATGTGGGCTGCACTGCTTAGTGCCTGCAGACTTCATGGTAATATGGATCTCGCAAAAACAGCAGCAGAAGAACTTTTTAAATTAGAACCACAGAACACTGCAAATTATGTTCTGCTGTCAAACATATATGCTGCCTTTGGTAGATGGGATGATGTCAAAAAAGTTAGAACATCGATGAGAGACAGAGGGATACAAAAGCACCCAGGATGCAGCTGGATTGAAGTCAAGAACCAGGTACATGCATTCCTTGTGGATGACAAATCACACCCACAGGCGGAAAATATATATGCATTGTTGGATAGTTTGACTGCCCGGATAAAGGAAGCAGGATATGTGCCCAACACAAACTTCGTTTTGCACGATGTAGAGGAGGAGCAGAAAGAAAGCTTCCTCAGTTACCATAGTGAAAAGCTGGCACTCGCTTTTGGGCTTATTAGTACATCTCCCAGTACACCTATTCGGGTAATCAAGAACCTTCGTGTGTGCGGAGATTGTCACACTGCTATTAAGCTCATTTCCATGATTGTTCAGCGTGAAATTATATTGAGGGATCCTAACCGTTTCCATCATTTCAAGAATGGGCTGTGTACATGTGGAGATTATTGGTGATATTGAGTTAAAGGAAATATTTTTTATTATATATATTCATGTGGAGGTTATTCATTTCTTTGGTGACATCCAAAATTTGAGTGAATGCATCATTAGTTGACATAAGTGATGATAATCCAAATTTGCCAAGTTGTTGACATGGAGGCAGAGGAATTGCAACTTGTTGGTGGATAACTTCCTCTTGTACCTGCTGCATTAATAACAACTTGAATTTTAATATTTGAACATTTTTGGACCAGCTTCTGTTGGCCACATCAAGGAACATGAAGAGTTTGATACATCATCTTGAACATAGACCATCATATGAACAAAAGTGGCACAGCCTATACTCCGTAATGTCAAAGTGAAGCTTTCTTCCCACCAAGTTCTCACATTTGATGATTGATGCGCTTCAACTGCGGATCTCTGTGTGTTCTGTACTTCAAAGTCTTACAGCACAGAAATCGTGACTATTAAAACCTGAGATGGTCATTGTTTTAACTGGATCTTTCAACAGATGCGTGAGAAAAATCACTGCGAATTTTGATGCTGAGATCATGTCTCGAATGCTTGAAAAGCTTCATATTATTCCTCATCGAGGCACATTTTCAGAGAGGTAAGAGTTTGTGACAAGAGATAGATGGAAGATGTTCCACGAGTTTCTCAATGAGGAAATATCAGCATGACTTTCCTTGTTAGTAGCTTGTTTTCTTTGGCACAATTTATCATGCTGTGAACAGATAAAGATTATGAAATAGCTAAACAAAAATTATCAACATGGAGCAGAAATCCAGTGAAAAGAATGGAAATATAGGAAGGATTACTGAGATCTGGTAGTTTGATCATTAGATGCATTATTGAGGACAACAATCTGCGTGGAAGACCCACATGGATCACACGGAAACAACTTAAAGCTGAGGCATTAGAGAAGATGAATCCCGTTGGTGTCTTTCCCTTTCTTCTTTCTTTGTTTTTCATTATGCAGTTATTCCAAAACTTGTGTACAAGTATGGCAAAAATGTTTGTTAAAATTCATGAGGATGCTTATTTAGGAGGCATCACTAAGGAGAAGAATTTTCTGGCATCAAGTTCTCTGGTACACAGGAAGGATGAAGCTTCTAAAGAAATATGAAGCTAGTCTTTGGACTATAGATGCCCGCAAATGTTGTTTCATTCACTTTCAAATTTCAAGGCAATTTTCATCTTGTAACATTAGATTATAGAGTGATTGTGCAAATATAACGGCTTGCAATTTGCCCAAATTTGATAAAATATGGTCAAGTTTTACACCATGTTTGGAAACGTTAAACAAGACTCATGGTGAATTTCGAGGTGTTTTGACGCCATTTGTATTAAGGTTGCACCCTTTTTTGTTTCAGGACTACAGTGGAGGTTTTGACCTTTACAGGATATGTTTTCTGACTGAACATTGGTTCACAATTGGCATGTGACTTGCAGAGGATGTGCCGATGCTTAAGTGCTGATTGTGTGTGGACGAATTTCTTGGCATTACTGTCTTCTAACCTGTCTTTTGTCAACAATAGGTTTGTTTGCGATTGCAATTTTCTTCCATACCTGAGATCATAGATGTCAAGTTTGTATTTTTAAAAGTAAAGTAATTAAAAATATTCCAATTATTGCAGGATAAATTAATCCTCCATTATCACCATTTCATTTCACATCGAATTACATGTAGCAAAACTTTGATCCAATATCTTAACGCAATAATAGCTTGAGTTGTAGATGATGTTAAACAAGATGTCTTTCATGATTGAGAGAGCATAACATGGTTTGCTGAATTTTGGCCTTCAAGTTTGAAATTTAGTGAATTTAAACTGCAAATTCGAATTCAATTAGGTTTGTCAAACATGTTCACTGAATCGAATTCAAATGGACCAGATTGATTAAGATATCAAACTCTAACATTAAATTCAGCTAATTTTTGTTGTGAGGTTCATTTGTTTCCCTTTATATGACAAAAAAGAAAAACAAAAAAAAATGTAGAGTAACCTTCTAGGTGTGTTCTTCTCTCCTTTACTTATTTAACCCTAATTACATTTTCACATTACATTAGTGTCTTGCTTGACTACCTACTTGCTTGACTTGTGTATTTGACCTTGCTAACATCCACAATGTACATTTGTCAACTTTTGTATTATTGAACATTGTAGAGACTCACACCTTTACCCCTCATGATTTCATTCCATGGAGATTCAAGATCATGCTGCAACTCCGTCACTCTGTGTAAGTCATTGCAGTAGTTATCTTCCTGTCATTATGATTGGGTTGAATATGTTAGAAAATTAGAAAGGCAGAAATATTTTCTTATCTTGATAATTACTTGTGATTTCTTTGCAATCCTATTAACTTCTTGTATGTCTTCTTTTATCTTTATATCATCAAGCAATTACCAAAACATAAATGCATGAAAATCAAAACAACAAAAAGGCAAGATGTAGGCTCTCAGCTAGGGCAAAACCCTCTTCTATGGGGAAAACCCAAAAATTGTCTTCTCTTCCTTTAGAACCAAATCAAATGAGACAAGCAAGACCCTTTGACCAAGACAAAGACTTCCAATCCACCAAGTCAACCTCCCAAGATAGTCTTTCCACAATGACAAAGATCAACTTCTAGTCAACAAGAGTCAACCTTCAATATTGCATCAATCACAGATTTTGGCCTTCTACATCAAGATTTCGGCCTCTACTGCAGAGTTCCAATTTTGACCCCTTCTTGCAAACCCAAAATCTCGCACATGTGAGTCATAAACAAGAGAAAATTAGCTCCTTTCCTTCACTAGGGTTCCTCTTTTCTTCGCT